>OZ014530.1:102840214-103025214 GCA_963966105.1 Volucella zonaria | reverse complement strand
CCACTTTTGCACAGTTGATAATGAAGGTGCGGAACCTTGGTAAACAGCCACCATCTCTTCATGAATAGTTTTTTGACTTTTTCCTTGCTTAGTGAGAAATTTAATTACAGCGCGATGCTCAATTTTCACCATCATCGTCTCAGTTGCCATTATGATTCTGTTTAACTAGAGATAAAACGCGAATTAATAATCACATTTATATGAAATTTTACATGAATGCACTAAAATAATAGTATTACTTGATAAATAAGTCAATTTATATATACAGCTTCACCCCGATACCGAGAATATGCTGAACGCCCCTCGTACATATGTATGTAGTATAGGTTATAGCCGTTGAGATTGAATGTTCTATTTATTCTATTTTTAACAAATGTTAAACGAAGATTTGTTGACATATTTTGAGTAAAAAATCGCATGGGTCAGAAATGCATCCACTCCGAGATACGTTGAATTCGTAATTATGAGTATTTTAATTCTTTCAAAGTACATATTTTGCCCCAAAATTAATGTGTCAATTGAAGATCGAAAGCATTTTTTTTTTTAAACTTAAAATTTTGAATTTTTTATAATGGTTTGTCTTGAAAACTACTGATGTGAGATGAGGTAACCTGAGATTTTTTTGGTAGGTACGAGGGCGGATCAATAAGTAAGTGACTTTTGGATTTTAACAGATTTTTTTGATAAAAAAATAATTTTATTTTTCAACGTAGTCGCCCTTGAGCTCTATACACTTTGTCCAACGCTTCTCCAATTTTTTTATCCCTTCCAAAAAAAATGATTTGTCGAGGTCCTCAAAATGACGAGATGACTTCATCATTGGAGTCAAATCTTTTTCCACCAAGCCATTTCTTCAGGTTTGGGAACAAGAAGTAGTCGCTCGGAGCCAAATCTGGAGAATAGGGTGGATGAGGGAGCAATTCATAGCCCAATTCATGGATTTTTGCCATGGCAACTGCACATGTGTGCACCCTTGCATTGTCTTGGTGGAAAAGAACTTTTTTCTTGGCCAAATGAGGTCGTTTTTTTTTTCAAATCGTCATTGCATCGGTCCAATAAGTTGGCATAATATTCCCCAATGATTGTTCTTCCCTTTTGAAGGTAGTCAATGTGGATTATCCCGCGTGCATCCCAAAAAACAGTCGCCATAACTTTATTGGCTGACAAACCCACCTTGGCCTTCTTTGGCGCCGATTCACCCTTAGAAACCCACTGTTTTGACTGTTGTTTGTTCTCTGGTGTGTTGTGATGGATCCATGTTTCGTCCACGGTTACAAAACGGCGCAAAAACTCCTCCATATTGCGATTAAACAACGCCAAACCTTCCTGTGAAGTTGTTACACGATTGCGTTTGTGGTCGACTGTGAGCAAACGCGGCAACCATCTTGCGGAAAGCTTTCTCATGCCCAAGTGATCATTCAAAATTGAAACCACTGAGCCATGCGAGATCCCTACGGCTTCCACAATCTCTCGCACTTTCAATCTTCGGTCGGCCAACACCATATCGTGAATTTTTTCGATTGTTTCGGGTGTAGAGACCTCAACTGGGCGTCCAGGACGTTCGGCATCTTCAGTGCTTGTACGGCCACAACGAAATTCAGTAAACCACTTTTTTACCATTGAAATCGATGGTGCAGAGTCCCCATAGTATTTATCAAGCTTAGCCTTGGTCTCGGTAATGGTTTTTTTTCGCAAGAAATAATGCTTAATAAGCACACGAAATTCACTTTTTTCCATTTTCTCCTCAAATTAGTGAGTAGTCTGATAAAAATAGCTGTCAAACACAAACTAACTGACGCAGCAAGTTTAAATTTTGACAGGAGTCAACTGACAAATGCCTGTTGACAGGAGCAGTGTTGCTGTTTCAGTAAAGAGGTCAGAAATTCAAAAATGCACGGAATTATTGACCCGCCCTCGTATGATGGGACCGCCTTTGGTTTATGAAAGCAGCGATCCTCTTAGGCGTAGATCTAACTAGTTTATGGAACTCTTCCGAAGATACTTATGTATATCACCCCATTGTTGTTCTTTGGTGTAATCGAGTGATCTCACGCTTCAGAATACCCCCATAGATGTTGTATAGGGTTCAGATCCGGAAACTATAGGCTACTCGAGCAAGTCTATATTGTTGGTCCCAAACCACTTCATGGCTAGTGTTGATTTGTGGCATTGTGCATTGTCTTGTTGGAGTTTGACGTTTTCCATATTGGTATCTTCGAAAATGTTGGAAACGGAGGGTTGTAGCACATTTTTCAACACATATATGTTATTTCGAGAGTCCATGCCACCGTCAAGATCATTATACTGCTTCCTCCGTACAGTAGGTACCACGCATTCTGGGCTGTATGTCTCTCCAACTCTTCGTCTTATAAAAGTTACGCCAATGTCTGAAAATTTGTTAAAAGAACAGTATTTTAAAAATTATAAAATTACCTAAAGTACATCAAGATTACCCAAATTCTTTTTATCTAAATTAAAAATGATCAATAAATGATACATACCTCGAAGTTCCTCTGACCACAGCATTTTGGACCAATCTTCTTCAGTGAAATGCAGGTGTTTTTTTGACAACTCCAAGCGTGAATTTGTTTTTTTTTTCTGAAAACAATGGCTTCTTTCTCGCCTTGAACTCTTTAAGTCCAGCTTCCTCAAGTCTTCTAATAGTTCTGGCAGAAATTCTTTTTCCCACTGTGTCCGACAACTCAGCAGATAGCTCAGATGAGGTTTTTTTCCGAGGTTTAAGCAAAAATCGTATTAAATTTCATCCCGACGTGTGGTAATCTGTCTGGGACCGCCACGTTCACCTATGCCGAATTTGGTTCTAAAAGTGTGGCTTTTCGCCTCGACGGTGGGAGGGACCACCATTAGGTAGTAGCGTGGAGCTTCTCAACCGTGGTCTATGTACTTCTACTAAGTTCTCAAAGGAAGAACTTTCCAATAGAGCCATCTGCGTCCTGTAAAATGGTGATATGTTCCTTCTACTCCATTCCAATTTAAGATCTTCACTACCAGGTTCACTTAGCCTAGAGAAGAGTAATAGCATCACACTAACAAAAAGACCGATGGTCTCTGACCGCCTCTGTATTCTATTCCTAATCTAACCCCGGCAGTAGGAATTCAGGGGTGGAATCGGCTAAGGTGATTTGTGATAAGCGATAATCACATTCTTCATTTTTGCATGTAAGGTGATAGTTGTTGTGATGATCACATTTTAGTGATCATTTTCTTGTGACAGGTGAAGAGGTGTCACTTTCATATAATTGAATTATTTTTTCGCGATTGTATTACTAGATGGAGTGAAAAGTGACCTCCTTGGGAATTAAAAATTTTTTTTTTTAAATGTTTTTTTATATTATTCAATATAATCCCCTTTTAGTTTGATACACTTATTCCAGCGATTTTCCAACTTCTTGATACCGTCGGAAAAGTGATTTTCCGGAAGGTCTGCAAAATACTCCTCCGTGGCGTCGATGATTTCCTCGCGTGAGCTGAATTTTTTATTGATGAGCCATCTTTTGAGGTTTGGGAAGAGATAATAGTCCGAGGGATCCAAATCCAGTTACCAATCGACGTCAAAAGTTCGCCCGATTCCGCATCAGCAAGTCCAAACACTCTTTCGAAGTGCTCTCGCGTTCGTGTTTTTGTTCAAAAGTGAGCATTCTCGGCACCCAGCGGCAGGATAACTTTTTCATATGCAGAATATTGCCCAAAATATGGTGTGTGCGCTCAGTACTAATCTTTGTGGTATCTGCTAGCTCACGCACCTTCACTTTCCGGTCAGCCAACACCGTTTCATGTATTTTTTTGACATTGTCCTCTGTAACCGCATCGGGGGCCTGCCGTTGCGGACGTTATCGGTAGTGGAGTTGCGGCCACCACGAAACTCTCGAAACCAATATTTGACGGTATAATCTGATGGAGCATTAGCCCCATAATATTTATCCAACTTTTCTTTTGTTTCCTTCGCCGTTTTGCCTCTCAAAAAATAATGTTTTATGAGAGAACGAAAATCGTTTTTGTCCATACTCAACATGATGCCAAACATGTCAACAAGAATCAGCTGTCAAAACAAAACTAAAGACAGTATCGCACTGATATTTGGCATGTCTGCCTAAATATGAACGGACTTCAAGGAACCATAACCTTTTTTGCAGTAGCAGCGCATTCTGGCGGTCAAGGTGGTCACTCCTTCTAGTATGTCCAGAGACCAAGAAAACGTTTACCTCATCATCCAGCAGTGATGATGAGGACAAAGAAAGTTATAAGAATGCGCGTGCGCGTCTTCTAAGGATCCAACTAAGAAATAAATCGAATATCCTTGGGCTACCAAATGCAATATAAGTGAATATTTTCTATTTATAAGATAAGCATTTCATTATATTTCGACTTTCAAAACAAGCATTTTTGTATGTTTCGGGTGTGCGTGATTTGCATGGAATAAGGTCCTCGCACATTCCATCCATTCTTCAGTTGGGCTCAATTTGAAACCTTCTTGGGGGTGCTGGCTACCAACGACAAGTAGGCACTGAATGGGCAGCGCCAAAACACCGTAGCTGAAATTACGGTTAAGGCCATAAAAGCAATCCAGTTAAAATTACGTCCCCAGCATTAAAGTTCCTACCATCCCAAACTACTAAACAATTTTTCTGCGAAAAATGCAAAATACCTGGTGGTAGTTTTTTTTTTGAATTTATCGAAAGAAGTAAGAAGTTCAATTCTAATGTATCTGTACACAAAATGAATATATATGTACATATGTTACTAGTCAAAATATTATTTACTTACATTTTTCCAGCCGAATCAAATCCTTACTTTATAGATACCGTCGATGGCGAATAAATAAAGTTGAAATTGAATTTGTTTACGTTACTTTATGTGGTAAAAATTTCTGATCACTTTTAATTATCACAAATCACACTATCACCTTAGCCGATTCCATGCCAGCTTTCAGTTTTGTTATCAATTTTTCCCAACTGTTGAAATACGGCTTATTCACTCTACGCCATATTACCGCTTTACTTTCAAATAGGTCATAATCGGAAACGAAAACTTTTCCTTGGGGTACTCTCTGGCTTCCCTTGTTTCCCCTACTTTCTCCAAAAAACCAACTAATGGCCTGAGTATGGTCTCCACTAAAACTAACTCCCCATTTTGTGACGTGTATATTTTTTTTGGCTAGGAAAAACAGGCGACGATGTTGCGATTGGTTGTGGGTGGGTTTGAAACGCTTTACTGAGAAGGTAAGACTAAGTTTTCTGGACATACATTGCTGGTCCGTTGATGACTGAAGCTCTACTACGTTCGACTGTGTCAAAGCTTCTACTTGTTTTGACCCTTTACAAAGAAAGCTTTCTCCTCAGAATCCCTAACTTGTGACTTTCCAAGAGGACTCAAGACCTGCTCGGATTTAGCTACTACTTCATTGAATTTCTCGCCGTCTACGAACTCGTTTGCTAACATGAGTATCTCCTCTAATTTACAGACAATGGCTTCCTTCTCTTCAAAGGTGAGGGGGTAAACTGGCAATATAAAGCTTGAGAAACTCCAACGCAAGCATCTTCCTCATTGCGTACATCCCCGCCTCGAAGTCCTCTTACATCCAGTTCTTACTTCAACTCTTCTGGATTTAACGTATTAAGCTCCATTCTATGTACAATATTAATTATCTACGTACGTGGTTAGAGATTCTTTAATAAAATCTTCGTCGCACAGAAGAATAGCGCTTCGGCTTCGATTTGACGTTTCGAGTTCAACTATCACAATGTCGTTTTGGTATTCGTAATGAAGAACGTAATGCTACATAACATGACTTCAAAGCGAAGCAAAAGTTGGGACGGGCTGAACTTTTGCTTGGTGTTGATAGTCAACAGCTGTGGAAACAAAAGAAAAAAATGTGAACAAACCAAAACGTTTCTTGGCGGAGCAATTTTGAAAACTAAAGACAGTATCGCACTGAAATTTGGCATGTCTGCCTAAATATGAACCGACTTCAAGCCACCATAACCTTTTTTGCAGTAGCAGCGCATTCTGGCAGTCAAGGAGGTCACGTTTCACTCCATCTAGTACTTCACAATGACCGTTCCCGATTATAACACGACCATTAGACAGTATATCGGTACCAATTCTGACGTCGTACATCATCACTCATCGTCAATAATCATTAGTTCACTTTCGTAGTCACGACCGTCTATGGTAATTGGCACTGTTAACATATCGCGGCACTGACATTCACCTCCTGCGAATCCAAATAATTTTTCATTGCAAGGAACTACATGGTTATAAAAATTAAGGGCCAACTTTCTGGGTGTTAACGAAAAGGAACTACCCAAATCAATCAGCGCTATGAATTTCATGTCTTTTATATAAATCTTTTTTAATGTTTCTTGTTGCACACGATTCCCGATGGTATTGACCTGCGCACTGTTTAGATATGGACAGTTTTTTGTTTCATGTGTAATTGTCGAACACTTTTCTTTGAGCTTGCGTGCAGTTTCTCGACACAACGGCGTTCGCGACAATTATAGCATATAGGACCCAAATTTTTTCGTGGTCGCCCTATTATTTGCGCTTGTAAAATTGGAGGCAGAGACAGTGCACCCGCATGGGGACCTTCACTCGCGCATACCCGGTTGAGTGTTTTAAGTAAATCAGGAAATCGGAGCAGTTCGAAAACGAATAAACCAACAATATGCGACTCAATCAATCGTCGTACATTTAAAATATAGCTTATAATTGCCTTGTCTAAACGCTCGCGACGGCCAAGAGCCAGCGCTCTGTAATAAAATTCAATCAAGGTTTCGTTTTTCGCTATCATTTGCTTATGTCAGCAAGGAAAGTCCGAGAGAAATGCAGGTACAAATTCATACCACGTACGAAAAATATTTTGAGCGTCAATCCACAACTTTGCGGCTCCTCTCATTTTATTTTGCACTGCAAGTAAAACCAAAAGATTTCCATTATACGGATCCAATTCTGGCAAAATGTACAGATCCCAAATTGTATTGTTTTGCACCGATGGCAACTCCGTTGCCTTGCTGCTTGGTGGTTGTTTCGATTATTTTCAAAGTAAATCACTCGCGCCTCTACTCACTCCGTTCGACGGAGGAGAGGCGGCTATATTGTTATTTAAACGAACGCTTGTCGGGAGAGTATCAGCCCCGACACGTGGCTCATTAGACCGGGAGCGATGTATACACGAATTTTGTGTTTGTATCTATGCCGTCAGATCTATGGAATTTTGAATTTGCCCGACAACGGCTTGTGCGACACTCGTTGAAATTCTTACCGTCGAAAACACTGGATTAATACGTTTCGTTTCGTTGGGACGAGAGACTGATGACGGTAGCAAGTTGTTGGGTCAGCAACTCCATTGTCCGCTGGAATGCCTCGACATCGTCCCTTAGCTGTCCTACCTTATCTTCTCGTCGGCTGGGTCTTGGAAACTGACTGGGCCACCCACCTTCTGCACCTCCGAAAACTTGCATCCGTCCAGGCGTATCAGCAACTCCTTTTTACTGCCCGTTGTCTTCTCATCTAGCTACCGCAAGACTTTCTTCAAATCTCTTACAGTGAGTTGATGGAGGGTGGTTGAATCCGTCATTATTCTTAAATCTTTCGCACTTCTGATTTTGTCAAGAAATTTGGAGTTTGTTCAAATAAAATAACTCACGAAACTTTTATATTTACGAGTAATTCTGTATTTATTTCTGACTACTCACTTCGATTGTTCAATATTAACTATCTAAAAAAAGTCATTTTCTCGATGGTAACGGATTGAGAGCGGGAGATAGGGTAAGGAATCAGGAAAGGGAAACATATACAATGGTGGAAAAATAATTAGAAACGATGAAAACATAAATAAAGACACAACTTTTTTCTGATCTTTGTTTGCATAATGTACACACATGATATCTGCAGCGGTACATTACCGTTTTCTTGCTGCTCTCTTTACCTTTTGTTTTTGTTTGCTTTTGGTCTTTGAAATTATTTCACAAAACAGTAGTTAATTTAACAAGTGGTGTCATCGAAAGCAATAATTAAATTTCGTGGAAATATAATTAGAAACGACAGATAATATTTAAGAAATTATTATTTTACGGTAAATTTTTTGGGTTGCATATTTTTTCTGTTCATATTACTTAGCCCTTTTATCTAGTTAGCCAAAATGGGTAAGAAAAACTATTGTTCACCGGAAATGAGAGAACTAATTATTCATAAGTATTATCAGCAGAAGGCTTCTATGAAAACTATTGCCAAGGATCAAATGTGTTCTAAAAAGATGGTGTATGAGGCTATAAAAGTGTATAAGGGTACTGGCAGTACAAATACCCCCGCAAGGAAAGCACGAATGCGGAAAACAACTGCCAAGGAGGACAGGCTCATTTGCCGTCAAAGTAAGGCTAATCCGTTTTCTTCCAGTAAGGATATACACACAGCTGTGCCGGAAAAACTAAGCGCCAAAATAATATCTAGGACCATCAGAAACAGATTTTCATGTGACCAAAGAACTGGATCCTAAGTACACCATCAAAACGATCAAACATAGTGGAGGAAATGTGATGGTTTGGGGAGCCTTCTCATGGTACGGTGTTGGCCCTATTGTGCGCATCGATGGCCGAATGGACCAGTTTATGTACAGAGACATGCTATGGAGCCGTACGCATTTGCCAGTTTCATATATTTTTCAGCAGGATAACGATCCTAAACACAGTGAAGTGTTACTTTAAGGAAGAAAAAACAAACGTCTTGAACTAGCCGGCCCAAAGTCCCGACCTCAATCCTATTGAGAAGCTATGGGCGGATGTTTGGCAGAATTGTTCCAAAACATCGTAGAAGTTTGGAGGAATATTCCTCTCAAACGTTGCCAGGACTTGGTAGCTAGCTTACCAAAACGTTGCTCAGCTGTGATAGCCAAAAAAAGGGTACCCGACAAAGTACTAGTCGCTATTTATTAAAAAAAATCTGAATTAAAAAAAAATTAATTTCAATTGTTGCTATATGTCTTACTTGCTGTTTCTAATTATATTTCCCCATAAGAAGGATAATGTTTTATGTTTTTTTGAATATACTTTTATTTTTTGTATAATTTCTAATTTTTCTGTTCAGAAGTATTAACAGACATGTTCTATTATTTTGTTTTCATATTAATGTTTTCTCGTTTTACTTATTTAAAAAAATATGAGTAACTTTTTGAGAAAGAAAATACCGATTCTAATTATTTTTCCACCGCTGTAGGTGAGGATGGGATGGGATGGGATGGAAATGAGGTGTATAAAAGATAGATAATAGTGAAGACACTACCGAACATGGATTCACTTGGAACTTTCAGTTTTTAATCTTAATTTCAGAATTTAAATTTTTTCGAGTACTTTAATTTTTATTTTTTTATAAATTCTGCCGCGAAGTATTGATTAATACTACTCATCTGCACTTCTCCACTCGTTAATTCATTTTCTCGTTTTCACACTATCAACTATTTTACACCGACTTCCTACTAACTCCTCTGACTCCAACTAACTCTTCCTTTCATTCTCAACCTACCAATTTCACACCAAACAGAAAACAGCTTTGAACGGTTGTTTAGAAAGAATGTCATAAAATAACAACTACTCCTTGTCAGAATCTTGTGGACTCTGTGTCACCTCTGTGTGAGGTGGTGTTGAAAAATAGAGAATTGGCAAAGAAGAACTAAGCTATATTAATTTACTCATAACAAATTAATTAATAAATAATTAACATCCTGTCAACCTATTCATATTTGGTGCTAACTGTATTTTTATTAGCGATGTCATGAAACTGGCTGCAGCAGAATATAACGTATTTGAAAAATATATTTGTCAATTTAGGTCTTGATGGGGAGTAACGTTAATTACGAGTGTTCGAAAAACAAAATTGTTAATTTAGGTCTTGATGGGGTTACTCCAATAAAGGTAATAACTATACCAACAAAAGTAGCAGCCCCTAATATTAGAGTTAACGAGCCGATGAGCAAATGTAACTTGGTCGCTTCCTTTATTCATGTGAGTAGGTGAGGTGTAGGTGAGTTCACCAGGAATGTTGAAAAAAAGATCCACAAAACGCTATTGGATGGCCGTCGATTGAAAGTGCGTGAACTAGCAGATATGATGGTAGCCATTTCAAAAAGCACTGTACATCGCATGTTGACTGAAAAATTGAACATGAGAAAGCTATGCGCAAGATGGGTGCCGCGATTACTTACAATGGAAGAAAAACACCGTCGTGAGAATGTTTCAATCGAGTGTTTGGCAAAGTTTCATACCAATAAAGCCGAGTTCTTGCGTCGATTCATAACCATGGATGAAACATGGGTCCATCACTTCGCACCCGAGACGAAGGAACAGTCAAAACAATGGACTCAAAGGGGAGAATCGGCTCCAAAGAAGGCAAGATCATGGCGTCAGTTTTTTGGGATGCGCGTCGGATAATTTTCATTGATTATCTTCAGAAAGGAAAAACATTAACGGCGTGTATTATGCGAAATTATTGCAGCGTTTGAAAGATGAAATCAGGAAAAAAGGCCGCATTGGGGAAGAAAAATTTTTTTTTCTCAAGACAATGCACCAGTTCATACTTCCGTCATCGTGATGGCCTAAATCAATGAGTTAAAGTTCGAATTGCTTCCTCATGCACCTTATTCGCCAGGTTTAGCCCTTTCGGATTATTTTCTATTTCCGAACTAGATAAAATGGCTCGGTGGTAAAAGATTTGCCAACAGCAAAGAGGTGGAATCTGCGGTTGATGGCTATTTTAAGGACTTCGACGATTCTCACTATAAAAAGGGTATTTATAAAAAAATAACCCGTTTTAAACGTTAAAGAAAGGCCAAGACTTGAAAGAAACTTTGTAATTTTATTGTTCGGTCAAATCCGTTGAGAGTTTAAAAGCCAACTGAAAAAAAGGGTTAATTCATACAAATTTAAATGTTACAAGAAAGAGATCGAGATGAAAGAAAAGGATAACGATAGATAATACATTTCATAAATACAATACTTCAGATAGGGTAAATAATAGTTTGTCTTCATAACTTCCTTCATTTTTCAACATCCTCCGGGCAGGCAATCAATGAAAGTTCCAGTGGATATAACAGCTGCACGGGTCGCAGAATCAAAAACTAGTACAACGTCGTTCGGCTTAAGTTGAGAAGATGAATAGCCTTGGCTGTGATGAAACGATCGAAGTTGTTGCAAATATTCGACGCGCCACCGTTTCCACAGCATACCAGTTTGTTTCAAACGCTGCGCCCATAATTGCTGCAAATCACCTGATAAAGGCATCGTTTTTTTTGGGTTAAACGAGCGACTTTCCCCATGTATAAAGTGTGATGGCGTAAGTGGCGAAATATCCATCGGGTTAATATGTTAACGGACGAAGATTTACCATACCCTCTACTTTTGCGATCACTGTGCGCAATTGCTTAGTACATTTTTAATAGTCCTTATAAGCCGCTCCCAGAATCCTCCCCACCATGGCGCTCGTTCAACTATAAACTTCCACTTGGAACTCATGGCACCGAGCTCTAGAGCCGCTCTACGAAACGATTTGGCATTATTTCAATAAATAACAGAAGGAGCGCCTCGTTGAGCCATAAAACGCCTAATACCAATTATACAGCTCTCAGTTGGCAAATTTTGAACTGTTTCTAGATGTATACATCGAACGGCGGCACAGGTGAAGACCATCAGATAACTTTTCATCATTTGATTTGTGGAAGTGTCATGGTAGTAGAGGGGTCCGACAAAATCAACTCCGATGCAATCGAAAGGTCTTGACAGGGTTATACTTTCGATTGGAAATTGTTCAAATGGTTGTGATGCAGGCTTTCCAAAAAGTCTTTGGCAGGTAATGCACCTTTTGATTCCACTTTTCACTAAAGGTCGTGCCCTAATAACCCAGTAACGTTCACGTAGCTGACACAGTACCACATTAACGCCTCCATGCAAGGTTCTTTGATGATAATAATCGATCAAAAGTTTGACTAGATACGAATCCGATGAAAAAATGGTGGGATGCTTTCGATTTAAATCAACATTCAAAGATTGAAAGCGACCACCAAGCCGCAACAGACCATTTTCGTCCAAAAACGGACACAACTCAGCCATCTTTGAAGTTTTAGGTATAGACTTTCCTTTCTGCAAAAGATAAATTTCATTATTAAAGGAATTTCCTTGCATGTACCTGAGCCAATATGTTTCTGCTGCATCAAACTCACTGGTATAGGGTTGAGAAAATTCATATTTCTTCTATTTCCTGCACAGCTTCACAAAACGCAATACAAAGCATTACAGCGTAGCAAAAAGCTCCATGAACTAAATTTCTTGTAGTCCAATAACGGTTTAGACATTGACTGAGTGGCAGTCGAGACTGGTGCTAATAACACCAATGCCAATCTATCCGGAACGATATTTTTGATATCATCATCCAAGAACGCATCATCACGGGCCAGGCTGGCCCGTGAGCCCATAGTTCAGAATTCAACAAACTGTTTGCCGTAATTCCTCTCGTAAGAAGGTCAGCTGGGTTTTCTTTTCCCCTGCAATGTCGCCAGTCCGATATGGATGTAAGATGACGTGCTTCAGTAACTCGACTCTGAACATATGGTTTCCAACGACGTGCGTCGCCCTGGATCCAACCAAACGCAATTTTCGAATCCGTCCACAGGAAGAATTTCTGAATAGGAATCTTTAGGGACTTTTGTAAATACGAAGATATTCGCGCCGCCAACAACTCTGCTGTAAGTTCCAACTTCGGAAGTGAAAGTTCTTTTATCTTCTCAGTTTTAAGTGGAGCTACGCGACTTTTCGCACATAGAAAAGAAACATTATTTCTCCCAGCTTCATCAAAATTTTTAATAAATGCTATTGTGCCATATGCCTTTAAACTTGCATCCGCAAATATGTGAATGTGTATAGCCTTTGGAAGTGAACAATTAATCGCTGCACGAGGAATAGCATAATTCTTCAAAGGTTTGAAATTTTCCACCCAAGTTTGCCACTGTAGTAAAAGCTCTCGCGTTAGCATTTCATCCGATGACATTTTTTCCCGCCAGATAGCTTGAAAAAGTATTTTCAATCCAATTACCACAGGACTAAGCATGCCAAGAGGATCATACACTAGTGCGATCATTTGCAAGACATTCCGTTTCGTTCACTTCACTAGATTAGAAGAGAAAAAATCTTCGATTGATTTCAAAGGTACTCCAATTTCATCCGTGTGCACGAACCACAATAGCCCCAAAACTTTTTGCTCACTTGGTAGCTCATCGGAGCAATGAGCCTGACGAACGAGATTGCTATTTGAATTCCACTTCCTTATTCGCACCTTTCATCACCAGAACAGCGTCTTTGCTAACATGCACTCCTTCCTCTTCGGTGTCGAAAATTAACGCCAAATCGTCCATGTAAAAGCTTTCCATTAGCTTTCGGCAAGTGGACTGCAACTTTCCCTTTTCGTTCTTGAAATGTAATTGCAGAGTTGCTGTTAATAAGAAGGGGCTGCAATCCACACCGAAAGTGACTCTGGTCATCCGATACTCCAGTATTTCAGGTTGGCATGTGGGCGTTTTCTGAGAAGCGTACCAAGGGAATCTATGTGTATCACGATCCTTCTCGTTAAGCTCAATTTGTAGAAACGCTTTCTCCACGTCTGCCACGATCCCATAAGGTCCCAGTCGAAAGTCGAAATCATTTAACGATGGAGAATCTTGGCTACGTGACGAGGCATCGAAAACGATACGCATCTTAGTCGTTGTACTATCCTCTTTATATACTGGTCGGTGAGGCAACAAGTAAATACTCGGTGTACATTCTCCTTGTTTTGGGGTGGAACAGACTCAGCAAACCCGCCTGTAAGTAATTGCCGAATACCAGCATAATATTCTTTGTATTTTTCTGGATATCTTGACAATCGCGAGCCAAGTGATTCAAGTCGCTTTAGAGCACATTCTCTGTTGCTTTTTATTTCAACATCCGGATTCTTCCACGGTAGAGATGCTTCGTATCGTAGACCATTTTTAGCAATGCACTGAGCAGCTAGTTCATCGGCTAGATATTTATTTTCTTCATCTTCACCACGAATCCCGATAGCTTCTAGGGACCAGACCGATGTGAAGTCGTTACTGCTGAGTGCAGGCAGATGTAACGTCGTGCTATGGATGGATGGAGAAAATGAGTTTTCGTTCGAAACAAACTGCTTACCAGTGAAATGTGCTCCTTGCAACGTCCAGCCGAATATGGTATGTACTGCTCTTAATCCTTTTGAAATTCGACGCTGCTTACCCGTAACCACCGACCAGCAGTAGTTTGAGCCAATGAGTACACTTAGCCCATTAACTGCTTCTTCGTTTGTGTGACATGAATCCGCTAACTGGAGGTTTTGAACTAGAGCGCAAGATGGATCAGGTGCATGCAAAACATCCACACATATCTCCGGGACGACAACTGCTTCCAGGTTTACACTCTCGTTGGAATATTGGCTTCTTATATGCACCTTCACTTTCTTGAATTTTCTAAAGGGAGCTTGTTCTTTGCAGCCAAACGGAATTAAATAAAAGTTCATTTCACCCATTGATTGAAGGTTGAGTTTTGTTGCAATATCTTCTTGAATGTATGAGTACTGGCTTCCACCGTCGATAACAAAACGAATGAGTAGGGATTTATTTTTACTCGAGGAGACGGCTATTCCCCGAGCCGTCTTCAAAAAGACGTTTGTATTATCAAACAAAGAGTTCTACGCATATAAATTTGTAGCACCTTGTTGAATCGAATATGGCTGAGACATTTGTGACGTTGAAATTTTACCAGCACATAACATAGATTAATGACATGTTCTTTATCAGCATTTTTCGGTAGGGATGACGATGTAACAAAAGTCTTTTCTCTATTGTAAGAAGGATCGCATAGTGATGTGATATGTCTTCCTTTGCACTTGTCACAGCAAATCCATTTAGCGTTCCGACATTTCTTGGAAGAATGTCCTCGCTTGGCACAACGAAAGCAGCAATTATTTTTCCTTAACATCTCTCTTTTTTCTGTGATTGACAGTTTGCAATCACAATCCTTGGTTAAGTGTTGGTGTGAGTTGCAAAATGCGCATATGCTCTTCTCTTTTAGTGACATTAAACATGCTGCGGTTGTACGAGTGGAAGGAGTATGTCTGGATTGCACAGTGGACGGCGTAAAAGAGATCGCTCTACTTCTCTCTAAAGACTCCACTTCTTGCTTTAGAAAGCTCATTTTGCATTTTACTTGTGTGTCACCAATTTGCAATGATGTTGATGAGCTTTCGTTTTCTGTTTCGTTCGGTTTTTCCGTATGATCATCCTTTTCTCCCAACCGAAAATAATCAACTCGGAGTTCAGCTGGTAAGCAACGAATCAATATAGATTTTAGCATAACGTAGTACTGCTGAGTAGGAATTTGCAGAGTGGTCAAAGTGCGACAGCATGAGGTTATCGAATTGTACAAATTACGAAGACAAGCTATGTCTGTTCGGGATTGCACTGAACGGAATTGTTGCATATTTTTGTCTATCAACCGTTCGGGATCGCCGAACTGCTCCTGCAAGAGTGAAATGGCAGCATCGTAGCACATGCTTGAAGCGGTAAAACCGGCAATAATTTTCTTTGCACTGCCTACTAGAACCGATTCCAAATAATTGAATTTATCTGTCGATGTTAAGCTATCATTCTCATGAATTGCACTTCGGAACTGCTCAGAAAAAAGCAGCCAATCTTGAAAATTTCCGTCGAATTTTTTGAGCTGTAACTTTGGTAACTTAAGACTGCAATTTACCATTGACGTATCAAGAGATGTCTTGCCTGGTGGACTTATAGGAGTTGTAGGAGTTAATTTCCGTTGAACCTTTTTTATGCGAGTTTTCAGGCGGGATAGCGCACTAATTGCTACATTTTGACAGTCTGCTACCTTCTCCAGCTCCTTGTCCAACTCTTCATCCTTGAGAAGACCTTTCTTCTGAATCTCCTGATCGGTTCCAGTGAGTGTTTCCAGTGCTGCCGTAAGTCGTTGGATGAAGACGGAAAGATCCTCCTCCAAAGCATCCAAATCAGTCGCTTTATTGGGTTGAGAGTTTGGGCTATCTAAAAATTTAATTGCACTTT
This sequence comes from Volucella zonaria, assembly GCA_963966105.1. Taxonomy (NCBI): domain Eukaryota; kingdom Metazoa; phylum Arthropoda; class Insecta; order Diptera; family Syrphidae; genus Volucella; species Volucella zonaria. The sequence goes on along the minus strand of OZ014530.1, from coordinate 103,009,079 downwards.
TGACAATTTTTGTTACTTGCCCTCTGTATGCTGTTCGCGCAGATAATTCCATTTTTAACGAATTGTATACGAAACACTTTTAATATTCTTAGTCTCCGTTCACCAATCTCCCGGGTTTCGGCACCATATAGAAAAAATAACCCGTTTTAAACTTTAAAGAAAGGCCAAGACTTGAAAGAAACTTTGTAATTTTATTGTTCGGTCCAATCCGTTGAGAGTTTAAAAGCCAAGTGAAAAAAAGGGTTAATTCATACAAATTTAAATGTTACAAGAAAGAGATCGAGATGAAAGAAAAGGATAACGATAGATAATACATTTCATAAATACAAAACTTCAGATAGGGTAAATAATAGTTTGTCTTCATAACTTCATTCATTTTTCAACAGTATTGAAGCTATTGAACATCGCTGGGTAAAGTGTATTGAACTAAAAGTAGACTACGTAGAGAAATAAAGATATTTTTTCACAATTTTTTGTTTTTTTTTTTTGTTATTAGGTCGGGTACTTCTGGGACTGCCCTTGCATTTACAAATGCATTAAATCGACTGGACGCTAGTGCCGAACTCCACATTGATATGAGTTTGTGATCTCCCAGAAAATACCGGGGAATACGGAACAACCCATCTATTTTCGATTTTTTCCGCCTGCGTGTGCATGTTTACTTTGGTAGTGAATCCACCCTCAGTGGGTGTTGTCGCCAAAAATTAATTTTGCTTTATATAACAAACATGAACGAATTTATAATAATAATGCATAAGGTAAACGCCCACCAAAAGAGAACATACTGAATGCATTCATTTGCGTTGACTTCGTTAAAATTTCTAAGCTAAGAGGAAATTTCCTCCATATTTAATTTGGGGTTCTCATTTGGTGGAACGTACTCAAAGAGGATACTGTAGGTATGAATATTGAATATTATCACCAAGAACAGTGGGTATTAGACGACGGTATAACAGGTATCCGTCTTCGCCACTGATAGTTTCGCTGACAAACCTCTTCCGAAACCTTTTTGAACACCGGCCGTTTTTGGTCAGACAACTCAGCTCTAATGTCGTTTGGCCTAATTTTTTTTCCAATCATAAAAGAAAGATTGGCATGTAACAAGCCACGTTTCTGCCGTCCGATTAGCCCAAAATACGCTTTTTTTTGTGAGAAGATTCATCGTATGGCTTTTGCCTTGGAAGCTCTCTAGTTATTTCAGCCCACTTGGGATTCGTGGTGATTTTAATAAGCAAATCCGGCAACCCATATTTTTGCATATAGCAAAGCTCGTCCTGCGTGCATTTTTGCATACTATATTGATCAAAAAGTTCTCGGAATGTATTCAGAAAATTGGAAATACAAGTTTATTCATCTAAATCTATATTGTCCCCTACAGAGTAATCCCCATCGACTTCAACACTCTTATGCCAGCGCTTGATCCAATCCTCGAAACATTTTTTATATTCGGTTTTCGGTATGTCCATCAGTGCTTCCTGCGATTTTTCCATTACTTCCTCTCGGCTGCTGAAACGCGTTCCCCGTAGTGGTTTTTTAACCTGTGCGACGGTGTGTTATCATGGTGCAAAATCCACGAGTTTTCTGCCAACAATTCTGGTTTCTTTCGGCGAATTGTTTACTGTCTGGCCTTCTGGCAAAAATTCATGATGCGCCATGAGCATTGCCTTCTTTTTTGACTGAAAACGACGTGTTTTTTTTGGTCTCGGCTCATTTGGTGAACGCCTGATGTCTGGATTGCGTGTCGTACTCATAAACCCACGTCTCGTCTCCACTAATGATCCTTTTGATCGAATTCAGCCTCGCAAATCATCTCTTTTGCGACGTCAACACGGTCTCTTTTTTGCATGAAATTGAGGTCTTTTGGCACCAAGTTTGCTGCTACACGACGGAAACTCAAATCGTTAACCGTCTTGGAACGATCCATAGGCAATGTTCAAGTCCTACGCTATCTCTCTGATGGTTAATTTGCGGTTATTGACCAACATTTCTTTTACTTCATCAATGTTTTCGCCAGTTTTCGATGTCGATGGTCTGCCACTGCGTTCATCATCTTCGATTGACTCACGACCACTTTTGAACCGCTCGTGCCACTGGTAAACGACCGTTTTCTTTAGAGAATCGTTGCCGCGCACCATTAAATCCGTTTTTTATGCAAAATTTAATACAAGTTCGTTGCAAATTTAAATCCATTTCTAAAATTGTAAAAAATCACCAACACACACAGAGATAGATGTACTCTTGGCTATGTAGCTTTTGCAAATGTCAAGCTATGACCGTAAGAATGCCAACAACAGATTTACCAACTTAACAAAAAAACAGAACTCAAATCGGAGCAATTATGAGCGCCACACGGTGGTGTGGTCGGGAACTTTTTGATCAAGGTGGTGTATTTCGGTCCTGCTGTGAAAATCGAAGAGAGAGTTACCATCCAACCCACCCTATATGCAATAACGTCCTCCTGTATAGCGTCTTTTAAATCAATGTAGTTTTCTACCCGCAGTTGATTTGTTCAAATAAATTTTAAACGTTCTTTTCAATTTTGGCATATTGATCCAATGATTGTTTTTCCAATTGTTATGTTTCAGCAGTTGTCAAAGTTGGCAATCAAAATATTCGGTAAGGTTTGCCATTTCATCATACTTCGTTTTATGCTTGTGGAACGTGCGGAAACTATTTAAAAAATATCGAAATTCCGGCTCAGTTGGAAATACGCAACGTGAATTTCGTCGTGAGGTCGGTCGTCATCATGGCTTCAGTGTGCGGGCAATTCTTCGCACCGTGGAATAGGTTGAGCGTGAGTACACTCTTTTGGACCTTAAGCCACCAACCAGACAGAAATTGGTGCGAAATGAAGAAAACATTGCTACGTAGCGGCCAGTATCAAAGAAGACCCAGAAATGTAGATTCGGCGCCGATCAGCTGAATTGGGCATCGCCGAGAGTCAATCCGGTTTATTTTGCGGTTGGATTTGTCCCTACATCCGTATAAGATTGTGCTGACGCAAGAATTAAAGCCGAACGACCATAGACAACGCCGTGAGTTCGCTAATTGGGCGCTGGAAATGTTGGCCGGAGATCCGGATTTTGGCCAAAAAATCATCTTCTCGGACGATGCCCATTTTTGGCTCAGCGGCTATGTCAACAAGCAAAATTATCGTTATTGGAGCGAACACAATCCACAAGTGTTGGGCCAAGCATCAATACATCCACGATTTATGGCATGGCGGCATCATCGGACCTTACTTCTTTCGAAAGTATATAATAGGTATATAGTAGAGCGATGTTAACCGGATTTCTGTGGTCAGAGCACGACAATATCGATATATCCGAGCTGTGGTTCCAACATGCCATACAAGCGACGCAACGCTCGAAGTTGTGAAGTAGAAATTTGGCGACTGGGTCATCTCACGGCGAGTGTTCATCAATTGACCATCCAGATCATGCGATTTGACACCACTCGATTATTTTCTCTGGGGTTACGTCAAGTCCTCAATCTACGCTAACAAGCCAACCACTGTCGGAATAACGCCACACATATTAGAGCGAGTCATCAAAAATGGGACCTACCGACCACTTATCAACTCTCCTATCTGCGTGATAGCAGTCCTATCTGCTAATTGCTCGGGTGCGCGTGGCATGTTAAGGGTCGAAACAATCCACGTGCAGATCCGAATGTCGTTGTCCTTTAAACGTTTGCAAGGATCAGTAGCAGTGAATCCGTTTTTATCCAAGACCATTAGTTAGTGAGGCCTATGGCAACGTAAGCCAGTATTATGCTACTGGCCGAGCGTGCCATTGCCATTTTAGCCTGCATTAGTAAGGGTTTACTCGTACAGTTACGGGGGACCAACACTGGGAGGTAAGGCAAGCTCTACGCTACGAACTTGACTGTTGCGCTGCTGGGCCAATCCAAGTTATAGTGCAGTGAGCAGTTTCCCGATGAATCGCCGCATAGATCTCCCCATAAAAAAATACAAACATTTACAAATGAAATTATATCATATGCTGACAAGGTGAAATATAGTTCCTATAATGGGGAAAACTACCAAAGTAGTTCCATTGTCCGTGTAAACAATCGGTCAGACAATCTTAAAAATTTCTTGAATGCAGGGAAAAAGTTTTTTTTTTTAATTTTTTTCGAAGGTCTCTTGGTCACAAAAAAAGACACTTCCATAAAAGATAAAATTCGTTTGTAGTATAATGCGGTTTACTGAATTAATGATGAACTTGATAATTTCTCATATAAGAAGAACTTGCACCATCCTTAATGGATATAAGCCTCAAATACGTTTCCGTATAGAAACTAGATAAAATGGAGCATAAGCCCTCACTTGACGGCGAAAATATTTTAAACACAGCTATATAAATGACGAAGCTCCTTTCCAGAGCGACGCCTTTTCAGTGTGATTTGCCAACAATATCTGCACGTAACTTTAATGAAAAATCTTACTTGTGTATGTATTCTTTCTAAAGCCGGCCTTCGCTTATCCACAATTGATAGGCTTTACGCCCTATTTAATGAACGCAATCGATGAAGCATTAATTGGTGGTAACTCCAATGCACGTCTTCCAGCATGGGGACACAATGTCCATAATATTCTTAATAAACGCAACCTAATTCACAGCAGGTTCTTCAACTGACCTTTTCTAATCCTGGATTTAATAAAATAACCCCTAATAAACCAACATTTCATTTAATATATCAAACCTATTTAATCGCTCAATGTTTGTGACACCATCTGATTACTTTGGAATCCTATCGGAGCTGAATATTACTTTCTTTTTCATCTTACGCAACAACAGACTAAGGACTGAAACGAATAAAATCTGTAAATATTAATACGGGCTATACTTCCAATGCGTAAAAATTGCAATCCCATTTTTTACCCAAATTAGCCTGCATATTCTCTAGTTTCAGTTTGTTATTGATTTTAGTTCGGTGCGATTTAAAATATTTATAAAATATGAGTCAAGAGGAACGCCGTAAAAAGATCACCGACGAATGGCCCGAAAATACTTCGCGTCCAAACCATTTCATTGCAAAAAATTTAAACATAGCACGCAGCACAGTGGATTCTGTTATTAAACGATATTTGGAGACGTTGACAGTTAAGCGAAAACAGAAAAGTGGAGCTAAAAGTGGAACACATGATAAAAATTTGGACAGGAAAATAGTGGTACCATGACTATGTCATCCAGAGATGTTGCTCGGAAATGTAATACCAACCAAACAATGGTACAAAGATCTAAAAAACGTAACGGTCTAAAAACACGAAAAAAAAAACAAAAAATATCAAAAGTTACTGAAAAGCAAAAAAAGTCATAAAAACACCAGCCCGAAAGCTACATGAGTTGATCGGCAACAAGAAAGCGTGCTTGGTTTTGAATGACGAAACTTATGTCAAAGCCGACTTTACTACTCTTCCAGGTGCGCAGTTTTACAACTCGTTTGAAGCTGAGATTCTTCCGCAATCAACAACATCGATTGGGATGGAAAAATTCGGGTCAAAATATCTTGTTTATCAGGCCATTTGCCAATGTGGACACAGAAGCTCATCGTTTATTACCACGGGAACAGTCAGTTTTTTTTTTCAGTTTAAATGCATTTTTATTAGACTTCATTAATTAATTAGCTCAAATAACTTAAAAATAATCTTATTATAACTTACTGGCCCCATGCGGGCACTCTAGGTTAAACATAATACTTAATCTATGTCTTTCGACGTTGCTTACAGTGTATTTTTATTTTTGTTTTTACATATATTCACACATTAACCTAAGAAAATGAATTTTAATTAAAAAAACTTAGTATCAGGACTTTTTTGTTATAATATAAAACTTAAAACTAGGCCTATAAACTACCTAAATATAAATCTTAATCTACTTAATCCTACTTAAACTTATTTTAGAGCGTGTTACCCACCTCTGTTCTAATATAATTTTTTTTTAAATTTTTTTTTGTATATTTTTTTTTATTATTTTTTTTCCTTAAATCTAACTTAATCCTACCTGAAACTATGTAAGCCGGTCATGGTTAATAAAATAGACAGACGACCGACTTTGCTTCACATGAAGCTACCTAAAATGTGAGGAATTCGACGACGAATCTTCCCCTCCTTCCACTAGCCACCAAAATTGTTGGTGCTGCCGAGCAACATCCCTCATGTCGCGACTCCCTACCGCCCTACTGAACCGGAGACACTCCGCACTGCCATGTGCGACGTCTCCGTCGTAGTTGAGTCGCCTGTCCGCAGCTGCCCGAGCGACGTGGAAGATTAGCGGCACCGCTAATCTGTCCTGGATCAGACCTTTCATATCGAAGTAGAGGAACGCTTCTGGAGGAATAAAGCCGTCAAAGCGAACTCTCTCATGATACATATAATTAGGGTAGTAAGCCCCGGAGATCAGGTTGTTCGACGAGATCATTGCTCTTGCAATGCGCCTTCCAGTCAACTTAATAACAAAATTGTCCACTCTTATTAGGTTCGCCCTATTGTACAAGACCTCATTAGGATAGAATTTTATATATTCGGACTCTGCTGTTCTGTATAAGCGAAGACAAACCCTCTCAAACACCCGAATCTTTTCGAATAAACTTCCTCTCATGTTGAACCACACGTATCCCTAGGTATCTGACTACATTTCGACAAGCAAGTGGCTGTCCATGTTGTGCGACGATCGAAAACTTCCGCCAATTCTTTCTGGTATCCCTAGAGGCCCCAGACAAAGGCGTCCGAAACAGAATGGTTTCCGATTTCTGAAAGTTGATTTTCAACTACCAGTCATCGCAATATCGCTTAATTTTATCGAAGTCACGTTGCAAAAGTATGTTATGACCTCTATCTTTGGACCTGACCTGTACGCAATTAAGTCGTCTGCATACGCTATGGCATGGTGAAGTGAATCTATCAGATCACTTGTGTAAATGTTGAATAGGATCGGCGAATTTACCGCACCTTGTTGCAGACCGTTTTTTATGTTAAATGTTCCAGCAGAAGTCACATCACCATTCTTCACGATGAACTGTCTACTGGAGAGCATATCAAAAAGAATATACAGAAGTGGTTTACTAATGCCCAACCTGTCCAGCTTGAAAAAGAGTCCTTCGGTATCGAAGGCCTTCTCCAAGTCAATCAGTGCACTGGTTCTTGCCTTTGTTCCATTGGATATCAGAAACCAGTTTCGACACAGCATGAATGATATCATGCCCCGCCTTGAAGCCGAATTGATTATCCGGAACTATATGTTTGTCCTCAACCCACTTAGTCAGGACTCTATTGATCTCCTTCTCGAAAACCTTACTGATGTTTGGAAGAAGACTGATCGAGCGGAGATTCGCCGGATTGGATGTGTCTTTATCCCTTTTAGGGATGGGATGTACCACCGCAGTTTCTCAATGCGCTGGATAATGTGCATTATTCATTTCATTATTAAACGGGGTGGTATAAATGTCCACCGCTTCTAGTGGGAGATGTCGAAGCACAATGTTCGGTATTTCATCGGTTCCCACTGATTTCTTACTTCTAAGTGATCCGAAGATCGTTTGGAGTTCTTCCTTCGAAATGAACGGGGGTAGTAGCCTATCGTCGGCGATGGCATTATTTGCCATATTCTCGTCACTGTACTGGGTGAAACCCGAGCTCTCGAATCGCCAATTCACAATTTCATTTCGAAGGCAGAAAGTGTGCACAAGAACTCGATTCTCCAGGTCGTGGTTCGGGCCAATGATGTCATTCGCCTTGTACATTTCCTGGAAGGTCGCTCCTATAGCCTCTACTTTCTACTGGGAACTCAAATTATTTTTTTTTATTTTTTGTAATTATGAATGAATTTAATAGCTTCCGAAAACTCTAAATACCATCATATCTAGGGTTTTACTGATACGTTGACACTAATAATGCATTCAAATTAAGACTGCAAAAAATAGAGCCATTTCCAATAATTTGGAAAAGAGCAAAATAGATAACCGACCTAACCGATGTACTGGCCAGCCAACGTGTTTTCTGTTAATTTTCCAAACGAAATCTTTTCGGCCGTTCAGCAAAATTTTATTAAAACATCTTTTCTGATGAAATTTATTAATCGTAATTTTTTACCTATGTCTGTTGCTTATTTGTTTATATTTTATTTCTTGTTGGACTAGAATAAGCTTGGAATTTTGAATTTTCTGTACGAAGTCTATGAGTTGATACAAAATCATATGTTCGAGGTTATTTTCCTTATAAATATGATTGTTATGGTGAAAAAAGTATATAATCATTACAATTATAATTTTATTTTTACCAACAGATACGCAAGCATACCAACAAGGATACTCTAATGCAGCTGGATACTATTAAGAAAAATTGGTACATACCTAAAGAACATATTTATGCAATTAAGTCTTAAGCTAATTGCTTAATCGATAAACAATATAAACAGCAAACATATAAAACAAGTTTAAATATATTTACATAAATTTAAATTTAAACTAAAAAACAATACATACTACATAAATTTCAAAAAAGGAAAACTTATTTAATTTAAAATATTTTTAACACAACCAGATTTAAAAAGCTCACTTTTACACTTTTTATGTAGCAATGTGCTCTTGAAAAATGGTAGGAACCCTAATCAATTTATTTATAAAAACAAATTACATAACCCAATTAAAGATAGAAGTATCATTTTATTTTTGACTTTTCCAATTATTTCAATTCTATTACAATCAAGTGGTTTTTTTGTTTACAAAAATATATATGTATTTTACATTTTATTCAACAAAATAATATTTTAGGTATTGATTTTTTCTATACATATTTGGCATATGGCAACACCTCAAACAAAAAAGAAAAGGTTTCTTATATATTGTATAAGATGTAACTGTATATTTGTTTACTTAAAGTTATGTTTCTTTTATTAAAAATTTCATTAACAAATAGTTGCCTGCACATCTGTGAAAAATATCAACATCTTTTTAGGCTATCCAACGTAAAGATAAAAAATATCAATACGAAAACATGATAACAAAAAAAAATATTTTAAGTTATACGAAAATATTTACTTTAAGAACATATTTTGTTTAGGTGTGTGTCTGACGTTTTATTTTTAATATAAATTTTCTAAATATATTTTTAATTTCTTATTTGTTTATGGAGGTCATGTGTTAGTTAATTTAGAGAAACTTTAATTATAATCAATAGAAGTGAGGAAACAAAATATGTATTTTGTAAGCTTACTTAAACATTTGTTCAGTAAAAACTATAAAATAATATGATTATATTAATAAAAAAGCAACAAAAGTAACATTTCAATAAATACCAGATTGAAAACGAAAAAAAAAAAATATACAAAACAATTATTTAATCAATTTTATTCAAAATAATATTGCGTTAATTTTTATTTATTTGTGGTTTTCTACATTCCTTCAATGTTTTATTTAGCGATGACGTTTATTGGTATGATATGTGAAATAAGCATATAGTACATCTGTGGTTTAGGGAAATTGAATGATTATTAGTTAATTTACTCTATTAGTTTTCTCTGATAATGCAATCTGTACAACAATCTTTATGGATATATATTTATTAAAAAAATATAGAAAAAAATATTTAATTTAAAAATAGAAGAACAGTACATACATTGCAATTTAATAAATTTTGTAATTGTGTGTGTACATTTAATTGATGAGATTTCTCCTCAGTAAACAAAAAGGAATATACGAACAAAATATAATACAGCTTGGAAATAAGGAAAAGTCAAAACGAAACCTGAAAATTATCTATTTCTAATATTTTAAACGAATCAATTTCAGATAAAGCAAGTTAACAAAATTCAAACTTATATCATAATTGAATATTCAATTATTTTATTTATTTATTTATTTAAAAAAAAAAAAAAAAAAAAAAAAAAAAGCACCTAAAAAAATTTAATAAACATCAAATCTTCAATCGCATATTAAATAAATAACAACAACTAATGACATATGTTCTTCTGCTTTTGGCTGGAACAAATAATAAATAACAAAAAGATCGAAAGTTAGGAGCATTATTATAATTTTGCAAGCTACATTTATATAAATATATGTTAAGTGAAATTTCCTATGCGGCCATTCCTTTTAAGCAATTTTCCTTGAACGAATTCTGCTTCATTAAGCTTGCAGCCATTACGAGTCTAATAAAGCGAACACCCCCTTGAGCCGACGCAGACACCAATGTTCTACTTGACTTATGTGGAAACGATAAAGGCAAGAAAAACAATAGGTATAATACAAGAGTTATGAATTTGTTTTTTAATTCTGATTCAGTTTTAACTGCTCCGTTAATTCTTCTGAATATTTTTTTTTTAATTAAGTTGTTAGTTATGTAATCAAAAATGATATCTTTCTTTATTGGTCAAAAGTTGTGTCATCGTCGCTGTCAATTTAAGGGAAGATTTAGATCAATGTCACACGACCACCCCAAACCGTGTGTCTATGTAGTCTATAAAATAGTATACATAAGTGTTACTTGCTTTTGTACGGTGGCGTCCTCCCGACATGGCGCGTAAATGTCCATGAGTCAATTAGAAAGTGTGTAGTTTTATTGCGTATCTTTTTATTTAAGTGCATGTTCTTACCGCTTAGCAAAAGCCAGAATTGGTTCAGGTTGTATTGCAAATCACATGTTGGTATCATTACCCAAAACTCCTTTCTTTACCTTACACAACAATGTTTTCTTACACATTCGCTTATAATTAAAAAATTATCTAGAAATTCCTTTAATTTAGGATGTTTCAAACAAAAGTGTATAATGCTGTTAAGTGAGAATACCCAAAATCGTTGCTTTCATTTGTTTTCCAAACTCTTTAAAATATACAGTAAAAAACTAAATCATTTGGGGTATCCATCTTAAGCATTCAAACAATACTGACAAGAATAATGAACATGTTATTGTAAGGGCGAACGCTTTATGGGTTTCGTAAAATATTTTCGAATTGTTTTATTATATATACTTAATCTAAAACCTTATATAGGCCTTTTTATACCAAAATGACACGCCACATTTATTCAGATCTGACTGATGACAGGGAAAAGCGAGAAAAGTATACCTTTTTTTGTTCTTTCGTAAAAATGATCAACAGTTTCTGTTAAAAACAATCATATAGGTACTTTCTTTAAGAAACTAGATTATTTAAACGTCGGAAAATATCTATTTTAAGAGTATCTGATATTTGTTTTTGAAAGTACATTTGAAAAATTTAAGAGGTAACGCTTTTTCCGATAGGTACTTAAATTAATTATATTTCAGCAGTAAAATTAGTATTTGCTAATTCGACAACTAAAATGTCAAATATGCATTATTATATTCCAAAAAAGGATATTCTCTTTAATTCTTCTTAAAAATCATGCTAATAGTTATCAGATAATCTAATTTTTTCAAATATTTTTGACATGCAATCTTATGTTTACGCGTTTTTCTTATGCCGTATTGTCTGTAAATTTAATGAATGTTAATTCTCCAACTACTGAGTTCATTTAAGACAACGGAATCTAAATTATAAGCGTAGCTTGAAAATGTTATGATATTTCTTCTAATAGTTGTTGTTAATAATAAAATTTAAATATAAAATTTTAGTTAAAATAGGTGATGAATTAAATGTTAAATTTAGAATGCCATTCGCATTTTGTCGCTTTTTAAAATTAAAACCAACTATTTGCAAAAAAATTAAATGCCCGGGACAAAGTAGCCCAAGGGTAAACTATTTGTTAACTTTGAGGTTGAACTAATGATTTTAAACTTTCGTACATCCCTGTGCTATTTTTAATACCTGGATGAAAAACATTAATTTTAATACCAAATAATAGAATAAGACGACTGGAAAGTATTAACGTACTAGTCTAATACAATCTACTGCCTAAGAGGGATAAATAAGCAAGAGACATTTATATGTTCTTCATTTGTAGCACATCCATCTCTTTCTTTGAGGTATAATTTTCACTATACAAATTTATGGCTCATACTTTACTCGCATTACTTTTAATCCGATTACGATACGAAATTGGCGGTGCCCGATATGCTTCGAATTTTGTAATAAAATAAAGCGATTAAAAGGCTAATATTCAAGTCTAAATAGGAAAAAAAAAACATCTTTTGTTTTAAGAGAGAAAAAAAAGGATTTAAAGAAGATGATAAATAAGGGCACTGATAAATACATACATATATTCACAATCAAACAAAATGGGTAAAAAATGTTAAAACTAATGTCCATCCATAAAATATAATATTTTTGAATGAAATGAATGTAATATTTGTTTACATTATTCAGCATCAATATATGTATATTGCATATAATACTAGTACACACATGCATATATATTATGTTTTATTTGATTTAAAGGTTAAATGAAAAAATATATCACTGTTTAGTTTTCATTGTTAATTTTATAAAAACACAAAAGCATTCTATAACTCAATAGATAAACGATCATAAAAGTAAATTCATTAAAAATCCAATTTGCCAACAAAATGTAGATATGTACGAGTAGCACATACGCCGATTTACTTTATTTGATTTTTAAAGATATATATATATATATATAAAAGTATATTTATCATAAAACAGGGTTACTTTGGTAAAATCACATCGACAGCTTATATTTAAAACTATACATCAATCGATGAATGACCATAAAAGTAAATCCAATTTACCAATAGATAGCACATATGTACGTCGATATATATACTTTATTTTGATTTTAAAGATATATACACATGTATATATATGTAGATTAGTTGAAAACTTTCTATATATGTACATATATCAAACGTGTATGTTCGTTTTGTTTTTTTGGTTTTTCTTAATAAGATTACACCGACTCGACTAATGCTTAAAAATCGCCGATTAAAATGTTAAGTTCGCTAAATAATTAGCAATCTAACTGTTTACTAAATCTGAAACTTTACTTTAACATACGCATAATTGTATATTTATTACTATTAATGCGAAAAAGTAGAAAATATTGCAAAAATAAAAGGGAAAATCTACAGGCAAATTCAAATTTTTAATTCAATTTCTTTTTTGTAATTAAAACAGTTTGTTTAACGTGATTTATTTGTACGTTAGTAAATCTACGTATGAAGCTGGATCTGTCTGGATCCTATTTAATTTTTTTTTTGCAAATTGACCTCTTAGTATAAATTTGCTATTATGGTAGTTAATTTATAAATAGTTTTTTTTTATAAAATTAACAATAAAAGCTAAAAATTGATTTAAAATTGTTCGTCTTCTCAAAAATTAATAGTATATTCCGATATGTTTAAGTTAAAGCTTACATATATAAATACAAAATATATGCAATCTATTTTACTTTTAAGAATACTTATAATTTTTTGAGGTAATTAATTTTTTTGCTTTTTTTTCGTATTTAAAGTGTTGAATACATGGTGTTATTTTATCGAGCTTATATCAAATGATAGATTAACAAATTTTGGAGTATACTTTTTTTAAAACTTAACGCAAAAAAAATGCCCGTACATTTATTCTTTATTTTGGCATTTATTTATTATATTTACCCTGTTTTTACCAGCGTCGAACTATATTTATTGAACTAAAAAAACAAATATATATCTAGTATATATTCCAATGTAACAAGAAAATCGAAAAATGGTAAGTTGAAAAATGAAGTGAACAAACTGTGATAAAACGTCTGTGATATAAAATAAGTAGTTAGATTGGAACTGAAATTTAAAACTAATTTAAATAAAAAAGAAAGCAAATAAAACTTAAAACCGTTATCATGACAAAATGCATATCAAATGACTCTATTATTCCAGGAAATGGATATTTCTTTTTATAAAGAGGAACTTTTCAACCAAATGGATTAACATGAATTGATACAAACGTTGGCACTCGTAACATCATTATTGCCTTTTTGTTATATATTTTATTAAAAATTTTGGTTCATCAAATTTTTTCGTTTGTTTCGATTTTTTTTTTTTTTTTTTTATTTATTTTTATTTTTTTTTGAGAACAAAGAATAACCAAGTTTATTTTCGAGTTGGGTTGGGTGTGAATTATGCAAAATATAAAGGTTGAATCCTTAATAATATTACGCAAATATTTAAGATTACTCAAAAAGCAGTAAACAAAAACATTGCAACAAAATTGCCCTAAGAAGAAAATACTTAAATATAGTTATCTTACAATAAGAACTATAAACAAAGATTAATAACAAGTAAACTTTAAATATTAAGAAGAAAATACATATATTTTGGACATTTGCTCTATCAGCTAAAAATATATTTAAAATTAAAAAATGCCACCAAATTAATATATTCTAGCAATGGAATTAAAAAAAGACATACAGTTTATAAATATATTTTAAAGTAAAACAAAAAAGAGAATCACGAAGGCCCAGATAAGAGAATATCTAATTTTGCTAAAAGTACTTTTCATTATTTTCTCCTAATTTTTCATTTGTCTTATGTATTAATAATATGCATTTATTTTTCTATTACTTTTCGATTATATTTAACTTTTTAGAAGACTGAACTTATTTCCCACACCCATAATTTTTTATATATGTTTATAAATAAATTATTCTGAATACTATTCCAAAACTAGTTTTATTTTTGGTTTGGAAAAATTGTAAGTATTTCATTCACTTGAAAAATATAATATATACAGGGTGTTTCGGATAGTATCCAAGACTTTAGGAGATTCCTTTACATATTTAAAAAAAAATTGAAGGAGGTGGGCTCGGAAATACATTCCCAACGAGATACAGAGGTTTTAAGCAAAGTCTTACGCTGCCCTGTTTTGACTAGTATTGAAAAAAACATCTTTGAAATTTATGTGTATAAAGTAACAAATGGGGCATTGTTGACTATGAGTAAATTAATATGTTTCAAATATTGCCCTAGAATTGATGTGTGAAAAGTTGTTGAAGATCAAGTGATTTTTAAAATTTTATCTTCATTTTTATCGGGAAAGTGCCTATTAGCCTGTACTTTTTGCCATTCTGATGTGTCTACCTAGTAAACAAGCAAAAAATAGTCAGGTCACTTCACCTCTAGTCAGTAGTTTTCAAGATACGACCCATCCTTACTGAAACAGGTAATATTAGGAAATAAAATATAAGCATTGATTGCACATTTTTATTTTTTTCATCAAATCTACATCAATTTTTTTTTTTAAAGAACTTAACACAACTGGGTATAAATAAACTTCTGCATGTGTTAAGTTTTTCAGGAAATGGGATGGAGAGAGAAAGAAAGATGTTTCAGCTCAGTGGTTATTTCTCTCCATGGGTGGCATCCAACATTTAATGTGAAGAGTGGAAGTTGGCTTGTTGATTTCTAGTCAACTACTCATCTTACTTGATTTTTGTTAACTGCAAAACTGAATGCCTTTCGGGCACGGTTGAGATGTCGTTCATCCGTCTCCATAAATAAGAGTCCATTGGGGTCAATCCGGAGACCTTGGAGGCCACAGAATGGGTCTATTCCGCCCTATCCACGAATTTTCATGCATGCAATCTAATCACTAACTGCACTGCCATAGTGTGCGGGGCACCAGCCTGCTGGTACACAATGGGAGTTCTTTGCTGCAGTTTTAAAACGACCAGAAATTTTCGAAATCGGCGTCATGTAAGTTTGTTTTGTCAGTCTTTCCGACTTTAGTAGTTATCCAAAATTCTATAGACTTGTTAGTAAGAATTTTTTTTTCTCATTTACAAAAAAAATACTTTGAAAGGGTTGTGACTTTGATGTAAAAATGGTTTTTTCCGTGCAATTAAGCTTACCAACTGTCAGGTGGCGCTGTTGTAGGTCGAGGACGATACATACACCGTTTTGATTTTGAAATTACATGATCCCACCCCTTGTAATTTGTTTTGCAAAAATTTCAGGTAGAGATTCGAATTAAGCCTTGAAGAAAGCCGATAGGGCCTTTCTTGTTACCAAATACGCCTGTCCACACATTGACGTTGAATACGTTAAATGTTTTCATGTAGTTGTCTTCCGCAAAGTAATTGCAGAATTACTAACGCTTCTCTGAGTCGCCGAGCTATAGCTTCTGTACTGGTACTCGCATATGACTCAATTAAAATTCCCGCTTAGTTGCCTATGGTTTCTGCATAATATAAAACGCCTTGTACTAAAACAGAATGTGAGTCTCTCGACGGTCTCCCCATTTTTCCTTTTTCCCTCAACCAGGACAATCTATGTACCGTGATATAACCTAAAATTTGAGCGGTGCCATCTACATTTCAATGGCAGAAGCTTTCAACCATTGGTGAATGGAGAATGGAATCGAGTTTTCGAGCAAAATGGAAATTTGTATGGAGCGCTGGATGACACAGATTGTTTTCAAAATATGTTAGTGAAGTATAAATATCAGCATCCCCAAGGTATGCAAGTCAGTTCATCAGTTGAACTTGAAGTGTGAACTAAGAGAAGTGATTAAGTGGTTTAAGTAAAAGATAAGAAAAGTATAAATGGTTGAGATAAGCGACTAAATTGTGAATTGTAACTATTGAATAAAGCGATTGTATTGAAAGGAATAAGTTCTATCATTTGTACCCACACAAACATTTTACATTGGTGTCAGAATTGTTTTGTGGTTGTTTGAAAAAGCTATAATGGGGCGAAAACTATTGCAGTGGACCCTTGTCCATCTCAAATGCGAGTTGAACAAGAGAAACCTCAGCGCCAGTGGTATTCTGACTTCAGGGAGCTTTGAACAATGAGGGGTATGTTCCAGATACATACTCCTTTGGCGTTGATGAGGAAGAACAGATAAGCACCGCCAACGACATGGCTGCGATGATGCAGCTCCTCTTATTAAAAATGGATGAACGGAAGAATAGCCCCGAACAAAAGATGGACGAATAAAAGAAAAATCTAGACGAACTGAAGAACAAGAAAATGGCCAAACAAAAGGTGGAGGACCAAAAGCATAATCTGGAAGAACAAAGGAACATTCTAAAGCGAACGTTCGTAGAAATCCCTGTGCGAACGACTACGAAAATGATGAGAAGTGCTATGCCCTAACACGGTTCTGCAGCTGAATTGCTGCAAGCAATAGACATCGAAAAGTATAAAGATTATGTGGCTTTAATATAGGCTATCGAGAAATGGTTTAGAGATATCCACATGCAGGAGGTTTATAAGGTCCAATTGCAAAGCCGAATACAGCAACGAGGAGAAACACTGCAACAGCTTCCAGCACCGCTGGCCAAGAAATTATCGACGAAATGGCAAAGGCGCATCCACCAGGGGAATTGCAGATTCGAAGCTACAGTCTCCAGTAAGGATGGTCGCGAAAATAATACTTACTGATGCGCTTGCCTTCGTTCTGGCGACGGAAGTAGCCAATCAGGCTTTCAAAGGAACACATTTAGTCAGGGAAGTAGTGCCGAGGAACAAGATACTCCACGGAATAGACGAAGAGTGCGCTGCTGGAGCTGCAATAAAATAGGACATCTTCAAAGGCAGTGTAAAGAACCATAGCGACGAAAATACTGCCCTCATTGCGGAAACAAGCAAATAGAGCAATAAACTAACAGGAACAGTTATCAAGAAGCCGGTCAACCTTCCCGCAGCCATCAGTCGGGATGCCCCGCGGAGTTGGGAGCAGGAGGTGACAGCAGCAGGACCATCACCCAAGTCTCGCTGGCAAAACGATGCAATAAAAGTTTTCTGGTATAAGTAGTCAGCGGTAAGGAGAAATTGATGGCAATAATAGACGCCGGTGTCTCAATCATCAAGTGCGATCTTGTGCAGAAGTATAGCAGTTTCACCTTGCGAACAGTTGCAGGAGCAACGAATAAGGTACATGGTGAAGCCCGCATACAAATCCAGCTGGCAGGAATAAGATTCTCTCACGTGTTTCTGGTGGCTGCCATATGTGACGAGTGCATCAGTGGTACAGACTTCATGAGAGAACATGGGCTAGTAGTCGACTTAGGGGCACAATCCCTGAAATCGGAAACATAGAGATACCCATGGTATACGGAAACGGCAACCCTTCCGTTTTAAAAGTCGTCATCTGCCGAAATCAGATTCTAGAGCCTTCGTCGGAAGCAGTTGTTTGGGCAAAAGTTGAAGGTGGTGATGGCAGCCACCGATTTTGTTTGATGGAGCCAGAAAATAAAAAAAGACTTCATGGTGAAAAAGGCCTTAGTGGAAGCAAAGAACAACATGGTTCCTGTAAGGATTCTAAATTCAAAGACATTCAGTGTAAAGGTGAAAAGGGAGAGATAGTGGGAAATATGCACCTATTGAGGCCCCATCAACCACAACGGAAACAAGTGGAGCAACATCGGTCGTGAGTGTCCAGAGTACGAAAATCATAAACAAAATCCTCAGCCTCTGTAATCTGGATCAATTGCAGCGTGTACTGACCGAAAAACTAATCAGTGAGTACGCTGATAAGTTTGCTACACAAGACGGAGGATATGGTTGTACGCAACTTGTTCAACACCACATTGACACCAGAGACGCCCGACCAATTCGTCAACCTGCAAAGCGTCTTAAATTAGCAAATCAAACAGATGCTTCTGAAATGGTGTCAAAGATGAAAGTTGAGGGGCTGATTGAATAAACGGAGAGGGCGTGGGTTTGTCTAGTTGTCCCCGTGAAGAAGAAAGACGGCTTCACGAGGTTTTGTGGAGACTACCGATGTCACTAAAAAGGACAACTATCCACTTCCGAGAATTGATGAAATTTTGAACACGCTTTCTGGAGCGAAATGGTTTTCAACTCTTGACTTAAACCACTTATACTGCTCTTAATTCACACTTCAAATTCAACTGACCAATTTCGAGAATATTTTGTACTATCCAACGTTCCATACAAATTTCCATTTTGCTAGAAAATTCGTCTCCACTCTCCATTCACCAATGGTTGAGTATTCTGCTATTTAAATATGGAAATAAATACGGAAATCTTCTGCTGAAATATAGATGACGTTGTTCACATTCGAGAGGATTTCACAATACAGGTCCAAATTCTGTAAGGAATAACGGCATTCAGTGGACACATCAAAGAGTATCTTAAGTCTCGCTGGGTCTTCTAGTTGAAGAAAGAGCTTAAATTGGGTGTTAATAAGGATTCGCTTATGGTCGAACAGGTATATTTAGATTTCCCATGCCTTTTCGTAATTTCCCGTAACAATGGACCAATGTTACTTTTGAATTATATATAATTTATGGCTAAATTAAGAAGCACACACTTCTTTCTAAGGTTAACAAAAGAGCGATCGTTTTATTTTTTTTGACTAACATTTCACTTAACATTTTGACATTTGTAGACTTGTCTAACACCTGAAGAAATTACGTGGAGAGTTGGAGACTGTTCCAAGTTTGCAGATAGGCTCCAACAACACAATTAAGGAAATTTGGGGTAAGTGCTAAGACTAATAACTGAACACAATGAATAGTGGTGACCAGATAAGAATGATAGGAAAAAAACATTAAACAAAACAATAACGGTGTGAGATATGAAATTGATTCTGGCTTCATTTTGAAACTACATTCATGACATTATGTGCGGCGTTATTCCTACAGCAAATTGTCGAACGTTGGCCTCGAGTTCGTCCAAAGTGTTTGGCTTTTTAGCGTCGACTAAGGACTTGATGTAGCCTCAGAGAAAATAATCGAGTGGTGTCAAATGACATAATCTCGGGGGCGGCGGTGGCAGTGGCTCAAGTGGTGGTGGACTGGCTTCTAAATCGGAAGGTTCGGTGTTCGGATCCCAGCCTCGCCCGAAAGACATATCCTCCATTTTTTCAGTCAACGAAAATCAAGTAAGACGAGTAGTTGACTAGAAATCAACATCATGCCAACTTCCACTAAGAATTTAGTCTCCCCATTAAATGTTGGATGCCATCCATGGAGCGAAATATCCACTGAGCCCAAACATCTTTCTTTCTCTCCTTTATCCCATTTTCCACAAAACTTAACAAATGGGTCTCGTTCGAGAAGATGACTTTTTGGCCAAAATCCGGATCTCTGGTAAACATTTCCAGCGCCAAATCAGCGAACTCACGGCGTTGGCTATGGTCGTTCCACTTCAATTCTTGCGTCAGCACAATCTTATATGGATGAAGACCAAATTCAGCTGCAAAATAATCTGGGCTATGCCCAATTCAGATGATCGGCGTCAAATCGACATTTCTTGTTTTTTTTTAAAGAACTTAACACTCAAGAGGGTATTACGACTTTTAAAATGCCGGCGCACGTGCTAAATTTTTCGGAAAGTTGGATAGATAGAGAGAAAAAGACCTTTGGGCTCAGTGGTTATTTCGCTCCATGGGTGGCAACCAACATATAATCGGGAGACCAAATTATTAGTGTAATTGGACTTGTTGTGTTCTAGGCAACCACTCATCTTATGTGAATTAAGTTACCTGAAAAAAAGAATGTCCTTCGGGCGCGGCTGGTATTGAACCCCAACCATCCGATTGGGAAGCCAATACACTACCACTTGAGCCACGGCCACCCTGGGTCTTCTTCGATACTGGCCGCTACGGCGGCTATCTTTTCAGTCTCTGTATAGTTGGTGGCTTAAGATCCAAAAGATTATACTCACTTTTCCACGATGCGACGAATTGCCTGCACACTGAAGCCATGATAACGACCGACCACACGACGAAATTCATTTTGCGCATTTACAACTGAGCCCGAATTTCGAAAATATTTTTTATAAATTTTCACACATTTGGCAATCGTGAAACGATGTACAATGAAATGGCAAAACTTACTGAATGTTTTGACAGCTGTATGTCATTGGTAACTTTGACAGCTGCTGAAACATAGCAATTGCTATCTGGTCACCCATTATAACATATACCAAATATTACATATCCGAGTCCACTTATAAAAGTTTCGATGAAAATGGATAAATTAGGACAAATGAAATTTAGGATAGTTGTTGAACATAGGACATTTAATGACATAGCTATTGGTGGCAGATTTCAATTGGCTAAGATTGATTCTATTTTGGAAAGGCACAGTATTTTAGTACTATTGATCTTGTTAAAGGAGAAGGAGCTAAAAAGAAAACGGCATTCGTAACTTGACGTGAATTATATGAAGTTCTTAGAATGTCTTTTGCTCTCAAGGGACGTTCCAAAGAACTAATGAACTTTCGTTCTGAGATATTAAATAAACAAAACGAGAGCCGTTTAATTAAATTGTACTAGGCTCGCCCGTCGTCGAAATTTAACGATTATGTATTTAAATACGTGCTATGACATTTTCTCGTACTCACATGATTCCTATATCATGTTCGGTTCAGTTTCGTCGCGTGCACAGATAGAGACTAATCTATATGAAAAAAAAGAGAAAGATAGTTACGCCACTTTGATTGCGCTTTGAAAAGCTCCTTGTTTTCATAATGAACATTTTATTTCTTTTCTTCTTATCAAAAATCACAATTCAATGGATTAATTAATTTTACATTCTTCCTTCTTTAATAATCGAAAGTTATTAATTTATCTGTAATGTATTTGTAATAGGATTCATCTGTCAAATACAATTTTGATGTTTCAACGTTTTAAAAAAAATTTCAGTTTAACAAAATTACACTTTCACTCGCACAAAATATAAATGAAATGAACACTGAATAACACTCGAAAAAAAGTTGAAAAATATTTATTCTACTCGCTTCGTTTGCTAAAAGTGGGATGAACATTGTAAGTTTAAGCACAGATAATAAATCTATACAGATGTCTTATCCATATGGGAAGTTGTGTCCTATGAAAATGAAATCAAGCCAAAAAAATAGCTTTTTAAAAAGCTGCATGCTCTCACAAAGAGCAGAAAGATCTTTTTATTTCTTTTCCCTTTTTGCTCTTGCCACTTGTCACCCACACATGCAAAGTCGTTTACCTCATATGCAAAAACAATACGTAATATGGCCCATACACTACACATGCCTACATGCCCAATCACAAGAATACACAATCCCCATACACTACTCATGTCAACTGTACAATATTCAGTCGTGTGTTCACCGCTGAACAGAAAACTTTAAGAAATGTCAAGTTCCGACACCGCTGCACAAAAATAAAATTCAACAAGCAACACAATTTCAATCTTATCGCGTCTCCACACGCGCGCTTCCATCGTCCCTTGACGGAGCAAATGTAGCACATACACCACACATACTTGCATGCCCAAACAAGAAAATATCAAAATTTTTTGATATTGCTCATGCCGCATGTCCAAACACACAGTCAACACCATACACTGGCAGTTTACATGGGCAATCACTATTGCGCATGCAGGCATGTGTAGTGTATGGGCCCTATAACGAAAGAAATAAAAAAAAAAAACCATTAGCCCATCTGTACTTGAATGGAATGCGATTTGCAAAGGCATCATACGTTGACGTTGCCAAGTATAACCGGTTTGCTTGGGTTTATGTATGTGTGCTTGTTATTTTGTTTGTAACTTGTTATGCAATGTAAATTAAATGGGGGTAGGAATATAATTTTTAAGATCATGAAATCGAAGGTCCGTGAAGGTGGAAGTGCTCGAAGGGGTGGGTATGACGTTGCACCACACTATAAAAGTGATTGGTATTTGAAAAACGAGGTGTTAAGGGCTAATACATGTTATGGGGTTAAAGATATATAATATGTACATGAGCGCAAGAGCGATTTCCCTATTTGGATTTGTGATGTACTAGTGATTACGTATGATTACACACTTGCACTGAGTAAGAACAAGACCGAATATTAGAGAGCATGATAAACTATCGGCAGTCTGGTTCGCACCACCTCTTTAATTCGCTTCTCAATTAAACAAGAAATAAAATGTGTAACTAGATGTGAACTTGTCTTTTATTTTATGATACATTACAGGATTTTTGTCAAATTTTGTGCTCAGGACTACAAAATTTGATAAATTTCCAAGCATTGAGCAAGATCGAACTTATTCGGAAAATGTATATTTACGAGTACGTATTTGCTCCCTTTTTTTCAAGTTATGTAAAATGGAGTTTTCAAAACTATACGCAAAATATTTGGACGGCCGAATATAGTATGGAGTGCGAACAAGTGGAATGGGATCTAAACCAACTTGGAGTGCAGCACTGCTGGAAACAGCTGGCGAAAGAGATTGAAAAACCATATTATGAGAGCGTATCTATTTGCCGGAATCGGTGGAGGTTTGGGAAAATACTGAGGTTTTGTATTTTTGTGGACCGAAGAGGTTTTACACGTTCACACAGTACACTGAATAGAATCATATAGCCGGCATTAGGTAAACAGACGGACGAGTTTGGCAGGGATGTCAAGACTAGACATCGCTCTATATAGCTCGTCTCTATAAATGCTGTCATAGGCAGCCTTAAAATCGATAAGCAGGTGGTAGGTATCGATCTGGACTTCTTGGGTTTTCTCCAGGATCTGCCGGAGTGTGGAAATCTGATCGATTGTGGACTTTCCTGGCGTGAAACCGCACTGAGAGGATCCAATCAGGTTGTTTACGACGGGTTCAATCAAATCAATCCCAGAAGAAATATATACCACGTATATATTCTAATATATGTACATAGTATTATCTATATATATACCTGTATAATAATTGATCACTGCTTTTGGCCTACTTAAGTAAAGGCGGCTAAAGTACAAAATTGAAAAACTAATTCTAAGAAATCACATGTTTTGACAAATTATAGTTAAAGCACCCTTACTTAAGTAGTTTCCAGGGGACACGAGCGAGGACGTGGCAGGACATCGACCCCCACCCTCCCAACCCTCCAATAATCGTTGTCAATTTATCATGTCGGCTTACTTACATTTTTAAGCGTTCATTACATTTTGCAATTTTTTTATTTTATTTCTGGGAATCGTGTTTTTATTTCTGTTCTTACAAGGACCCATTTACAATTTTTCCAGAGCAACACAATATTAGGAAATTTATTAAATTAATCTTGTGTTCGTAACATACACTAGAGGTATCAAACCAATTCGAAAAATTCATATTTGTTGCCTTTATACATTCTTTGATTATGTTTTCTCTTAAATTAGATGCAAAAGGCAGTTTTTCAAAGTATGCGGAGAATATTTGTGTATGAAGACGGCATACCTGAAAATATTTTTCGGACGGCCA
The DNA here is from genome assembly GCA_963966105.1 of Volucella zonaria. Classification (NCBI taxonomy): domain Eukaryota; kingdom Metazoa; phylum Arthropoda; class Insecta; order Diptera; family Syrphidae; genus Volucella; species Volucella zonaria. The sequence goes on along the minus strand of OZ014530.1, from coordinate 102,984,998 downwards.
CAACATTTCTCCCGCACAATTTTCACAGATTTTATTCATCTTTTTTATTGTTTTGAAATAGCAGTATCCTGCAAAATATCTAATAGCAAGGTCGTTGATTTGCGGTACCTTAACTGATACTGCGTTTTCATCTAATGGGTAAATTATATTGTTAGTATTCATGTTATTTTCAAAACAGTTTTCATTCTGAAGAATATTCTCTTTAAGCACAGTTTGCTCCTCTGTATCATACTGCAAAACGGCATTCCAATCCAACTGCAAGTATTCCGAATTGTCTTCCTCGCAATTGGAACATTTCGATTTAAATAGAAACTTAATCGATATAACTTTGGCTATCAATGAGCTAAATTCAGCAACACTGGGGTTACTTTTATTTATGTTCCACGCTCTTATTTTCCCAAATAAGTTTTCTAATGGATCTTGATTAAATTTATTTACATAAATGTAATATAAATCATCATGATTCATGAATAACGTTTCCCGTATTCTTAAAACGCTCCCTATAGTTAGAGCCAAACCTTTGAAACAGAATGATCTATTTGTTGTGTTAAAGGGTCTAATATTTAATATATAATCCTTCATTTCTATTATAAAATGGATATTTTTATCATTCCGTACAAGAGCTGGTTTTCCATTTAAAAGATCGAAAAGGCGATCTATTTTTTTAATAAATTCAGCTGTCGATTTCGCAAATTGGGCTATATGGCCTGGGAATTTGTTCAGTTTTATTAAAGCTTCAATTCTACAGGATACAGATCTGCTTAGAACCTGTGCAGCCAGCTTCACGTTCATCTTTTGAAATTCAGTAGGGTCAATATGTGCCGCTGTCAGTTTTGGGCATATTTTGGTAGTATTATTTTTTTCTGTATTATAAAGGTATTCAATTACCTTCCAACTAACAATTCCATCAAAAGTGGTCAAATTGTATTTTACTAAGTTGTTTCGAATACTTTTCAATAGATGCGGGATATCATACATTCCATATATGGATTTGTTTTTGTAAATAAAGCTTGAGTTTTTTTCATTTATACTAAGCTTTCTATATAAACTACGATTAGTGGGTCCTTGATCGCAGCAAATAGCTCTTACATTTAATTTCAGATTTGCGCATATATCAAGGCAGTTATATACCTCAACTTCAAGTTCTTTGGTGGGTCTATTGCTCGGACAAACGACGAGATATAAAACTTGCTTAAAATTTCCACATATGCTCCGAATCATAAAGACGCATGCAGACTTAGCGTATGAATTATATCTTTGATTTCTTCCGTAATCAACAAAACCTTCAATTTCATCTTTAAATTTATTATAGGTTAGATCCGTCTGAAGGCTCATCTCGTCAAATATAACCACAACTTCTTTTTCTTTTGGTGGTAATTTCGATGTTATTTCCTTAATTTCCTGCATAACATTTCTATTTAAGCCCAGTGACAGACTTTTAATTTTAATTCACCTGTGCAATGAAGATGGATGCGGAAAGTGCATCTCAAGTTGATCCCGCAAAAAGTTGTATCCGGCAGCTGAACGAAAAAAGATGCACTGCGAAATCCATTTCTCCTCTTCCGTGTATTCATTTTTACCCTTTGATAAGACGAGCTTCGAAAATGTCATAGCATTTTGATGAATATCAAGCAATGAATCGATTTTCTCTTGAATGTTTTGCTTTTCACGCGCCTGTAGCCTTTTCTTGTCCTCTTTTAAACTACGAATTTTCTTTAATATATTTAGTTTCGATTTTCTATTTTCTTTAATAGTTATTCTCAAGACATTGTTCAATTTTTTGAGCTTTTCAATTCTCCTAATGTAAAAAGATTGCCTTTTTACATGAGCCTCACAATTGGCGCAAGCAAATTCAATGTGATCATTGAATTTTGTCCTTGATATATTGTAGCTTCATTCGAACGCAGTTTTAAATCTTTGTAATTTTCATACGTAATCTTAGCTTTGACTGGATCAAAGCAAACAGAATCGTCTTCAGAGTTCGCTTCGTTTTAAAAAGAGAGAGGGATAGGCATTTGTTTTTAAATATTTTTTTCCTAATAAGCCATTTTTAAAATGTTTGCTGCAAATGTAAGGTTTTTTAAGGCATTTTATATGTTCACGAGACTCGTCCGTCTCAGAAAGCTAACCATTCATCATATTTAACAGTGCCTTTTTTAGGGAAACGAAATAATTTCCTATCGGTTGCACAGCAATGTGCTATTGCGCACTTTGTTCTCCTCTAGGACATTTTTCTTAGTAGATTGTAGTTGAAATATAAATGTATTTACCTACTTTTCGGCTCCTTTACCTTTTCAGCACCTAAACGCTAGTTACTTTATATAAAAATTTAGTAGTATGTCAAATAACACATATGTATGTGGATAAAATATATTAAAATAAAAATATGTATGTAAATATCAAAGAAACGTAAATTAATAGTTTAACCTGTGCACTTTAGTTTTCACTCCAATTCAATTCAATTACTTTTCAATTACTTATTATTATTTATATGCACTGCAGATTAATAACACAAATAATATTCTGCTTGTCAAACTTCAATTACAAAATGTAACGAAATATTCCACTTTTTCCCGCCTTTTAATTGTACTTTCTTACATACATACCCATCCACTCAAACAAAATACCAATGCCCACAACTTGTCTTGAGAGAAAAAAAAAATCTTTCCGTAAACAAAGCAAAAAAGAGAGAAAATAAAAAAGCTTTATATTAATCCGAAAGCTAGCCGACCAAAAGTGAACAATTTTTTTCTACAGGCATGAGGCATCTGTATAGATTTATTATCTGTGGTTTAAGCCAACGTGCTTCACCCGAAAATTCAATTTAAGAATTTAGAAATGGATTTTCGGTGGAAATAACCCTTCTTCTTCCCACTTCAATAAAAAGCGTTCCCTCTCTGTCGGACAATCTTCCTGCCCACGCCAATGTGAACAGGTATTAAAAATACACAACATGATTTATTCCGCTGCTACGTGAACGCTAGATAAGATAGATAGAATATTTAAAAATGGAAATAACGATGCAGTTAATTTATAGAAGTGAGAGAGATTCAGATTTTATGCTTAACGAAGAAGATGAAATGAATGAAAGTATTTATTCAGCTGATGAAGGATTGATCATATTCCAATTGAACCGAATATTATTAATAAATATAAAACAACTAATACTTATCAATGAATAAGTAAGATAAATCAATATCATATACCGAAAAAGAATCATTTATATCGCAGGACATGATTTTGATAGACTCGAAGGTATTTCACGGAGGTCCCTCCTAAATACCCGCTCAAAAACCGTCCCTTCTAAAGGTATACCTAATCAGCTGAATTCCCCAACTACCAAATTACTCGTCAACAAAGCGAATCTACCCCTAAAAGTAATAGACGAACATCTAACCAAGCACACCGAACTCTTGCATCACAGCCTAATGGAGGAAATAAGTAAGTTTCGTAAAGAAGTTACGCTTAAAAATGAAGAAATCAATGCTATATGGGTACAATGGTTTGAAGAACTTTACTCTAATTTTACTGGTTTGGCGGAACGTGCAAACAAACTCGAAGGAAACACAAATGCAGTTTCACTCAACCAGAAAACAGAAGTATTGGGGCTGAAAAAACAAATAAACTCTCTCCAGAAAAAGGAAGTTGCTGGAGACGTCGCGCCATCCTCTTTGGCATACCTTAACTTCCCGATGAAAATCTGAAGCATTTATTTAGCCGACTGTGCCTTTCGTTGGACTGCAAACCACCGCAGCTAAGAGATGTTTTTCGCACCAGAAATCGTAACAACCATAACCACGGGAGCACAACTCCAACCCCTTCTTCAATCAACAGTACTCAAATACAAAAGCTTCCAAGACAGAAACGCTATTCTTAAATCAGCTGCGACATATAGAAAAACTAACAACAGAGAACTTCGTCTCCATGATGTTGGCATAGAACTACGAGTAGAAAACAGATGTTACTTAAATGAGAGTTCAACAAGGCAGACTCGTACTCTCCTAAAAAGCGCACTCTCGGGTCAAACGCAAGAAAACAGCTGTTCTCCGCGTACACTATGTATGGATCCCTATATGTTAAAAAGCTTGCAACTGGTAAAAGCTTTCTTGTCGATAGTATTGAAGATCTACATGCTGGTGCTGCTCTACTCTGATGACACCACTTCAACCAAAAGCTTGGTTTTGGACTTACTGCCGCCGTGACATACATACAACACATACATCTTCATGCATTATTTACATATTGTATTTCATCTACCACACTGCTTGTTCTTTGCATAAGTACACTGTTTATTAAATTTTATTTAATTTTATTTACTTTAATTTATGAACAATTGTTACTTAATTCAATTAATTAATTAATCTATTTATATTCTTATCTATAACTATGTTTTTCTATATGCATTGTTATACACTTTTTAATTCTATCTTTCTTATTTCTTCTCTATACTTTTGTCCCATAGATATGCATGTGAAACAGGTTTATGGAATCATTTCTTTATTTTAATTATGGAAAGTAATGTTTTGTCGAATTATCTGAATAGTGTAAATAAAAACTGAACTCGTGAGTTGATACAAATACCGGGAGGGATTTAAAGTTTGCCACCTTAACGCATGAAGCCAAAACATCTTCAAACTAGACTATCTGTATTACTTATATTTGAAGTCCAATGTTGATGTCATATATATTAGTGAAACTTGGTTTAGACCGCATATCCCAGACATTTTTTACTCCTTGCCCAATTACAAACTATTTAGGAATGACAGAATAACGGACACGATAGGAGGAGAGTAGCAATATATGTTAATTTTACACTAAAATGTGACGTTCTTAGTGCATCTGGCATTGAATATCTAATTGTAGAAGTACATGATGGCTCTAAATGTTTAATATCCTGCACTTATAACCCCAACAGAAGCTGCTCACTTCAACCTTTTCGTACTGCTCAGAAAGAGCACTAAAAAAGTGGCGACTTCAATGCTGATTTATTCAAAAATGACTTTCGTGCCTTCCAAATTAAAGATATGGTATCTTCTTTTGGACTCCAAATCGTTAATGACTGCAACCCTACGCGATTTTCTACCAATTCAACTCCCAGCCTGCTTGACCTAATTACTGTTTCGGATCTATCATTTGTAATACTTTTTGACCAACTTTCTCTAGACTATATTTCTGACCATGTTCTAATTTTCTGCACCTACAATATTGACTTTTCTCATTCCTCTTTACCCCTGTCCGTTACATTCAAATATTTTAATGCCGTCGACATCCCAGCTTTACTAACCGCAACCCGTTCAGCTCCTAGGTATGACTGCAAGCTAAGTGCTAGTCCTAACGAGAAGCTGAACTACTTTCAATACCTTATATGTAAACTTTATGAGCACGTAACAATGCAAAATTAGTCATCCGGACAGCCAAGCGAAATTATTATGCTTCTAATTTGAGCACATCACTTCCATCTAAACAACTCTGGACTAACTTGCGTCGAATTTGCATCGCTAATAGTATGAACAGCGCAAAGTGTGACTTAGATCCCGATGTCCTTAACGACTTCTTCCTGGGAAGTAACCCCGACATGCCTGACTTTCATCTAAATGAAATTTCTGGTCCACTTGCTCATATGTCGGGCGATTTTAAAGTGACCGTGTTATGGCCACCTGACTCATATTGTTAACCACTGTATAATGACATCCACATTTCCAAAGCCCTGGAAAATTGCAAAGGTTATACCGATTGCCAAAAAACCGAATGCAACCTCCGCCAGTGACTTTAGACTCATAAGCATTTTACCGTGTCTATCAAAGCTTTTTCAGAAACTTATATCGAAGCAGATAATATGTCATCTTTCTTCTAATAATCTCCTTAACTCTTTCCAATCTGGGCTCAGAAGTAATCATAGCTGTTCCTCGGCTACGATTAATGTCTTAGATGATATTACGCATGAATTTGATAAGGGATACGTAACACTTCTTTGCTTACTTGATTTCTCAAAAGCCTTTGATAAGGTAAATCATGACATTCTATGCTGGAAATTACATAAAATGTTTGGCTTCAGTGAACAAGCTTTCCAATAGATCGCAAAAAGTCGTGATTATTCGCAAATCCTCAGCTTTGAGAACAATTACCCAAGGTGCACCGCAAGGATCGATTCTCGATCCTATCTTATTCTGTGCATTCATTAACGACTTACAATCAGTATGCCAGAATGCAACGGTCCACTTATACGCTGACGACATTCAGCTATATCTGTCTCGTCCCATGAATTTTATCGAGAAACTTACGTTAAAATTAAATGAAGACTTATTAAAAATATATGATTGGTCGGTAGCTAACAGATTGTTGCTTAATCCAACGAAATCAAAAGTTCTCCTGATATCTAATCGGAAATTTGGCATTCATATCGTACCAGACTTATAGCCCTCTAACTCTAGGATTAAACGTGTAGAATCAGCAACAAGTTTTGTCGTAAGAAGAAACTTATCCGGGTACGATCATACAAACCTTGTCATAGGTCGCATTTACGGATGTCTACAAGCTCTGGCTAACAGCTAGCTTTACCCCAATGTCGACTCGACAGAAATTGGTAAGGACTTTAATAAGCTATTCTGAGGTGGTATACAATGACCTCGATTCCTTATCTCAGCGAAAACTTCAAGTAGCTTTCGATGACTCAATGTAGACATAATCATATTTCTGCACATTCAAAAAGCTTACTCAAATGTACCTTGAAACAATATCTCAGTGCACGGAACTGAATTTACCTACATCAGGTCATTAATATTAAACCCCCACCCTACCTGCATAATAAAATACAATTTGCGCGATCTCAAAGACCTAAAAATCTTATACAACCTGTCTATAATTATTTAAATTCGTCACGTCTGTTTTTTGTTCGCGCTATAAGACTATGGGATTCCCTTCCCCAACACATCAGGGTTATTAAAAATGCCATAAACTTTAAAAATGCAATCCTCTTACAATTTTCTCTTCAATCTTAACTTCTACATTTATTTTATTTTATTTTATTTTATTTTATTTTATTATCAAGGGAACGATACAAATTAATTTGTAAGGTCCGGGATTTAACGCCGGGGTACTATGTCCATGTGGCGTTTTGTCAACAGCACGTGGAGTACCGAATTCCCATGTGGTCATCCATCTACGTACTTACCGCGCCCAACACTGCTTGATTTCGGTGACCTAGTGGGAGCCGATGCAGTTCAGTTTTTTTTTCAGTTTAAATGCATTTTTATTTTATGCATGTGCATATATGTATATATTTTTTTATTTTTTTATCATTTTTTATTTTTTATTTTTTATTTTTTTTTATATAGTTTTTTTGTCTTAAAATCGAACTTAAATCTACTTAAAACTATATAAGCCGGCCATGGCTAAAAATACAAAAATTAGGCTGGACCACTCTGCTTCACATGAAGCTACCTATCACTGGAGGAGTTCGACAACGAAGCATCCTCGCCTTCATCAAGCCACCAAAATTGCTGGTGCTGCTGAGCAACATCCCTCCTGTCGCGACTCCCTACCGCCCTTCTGAACCGGAAGTGGGAGCCGATGCTTTCAGTGTGGCGAGGCCGTTGACTTAACTTCTACATATATCTTTCATTTCATCTATACCTTGTGTGTTCTCTTCAAACTATCTTTTCTTTTTTTCCTCTATTTTGTATTTTTTCTTTTTTTTGTTTGAATGTTTATTTATTTTTTTGAATTTTTCACTAACAATGAATATCATAGTTTCTGACATTTGTAATTGCTGAATTTTGTGCTACGAATAATTGTTTCTATGCTTAGATATGTTCCGAGTACTATAAAAGAAAATATTCTTAATGTACACTTCAAATATGCCAATAGCAATAAATTGAATTGAAATTGAAAAAAATTGAAAGGGAAGGTAAGTATACATACTCGTACCATATACAATACTTGTATTCAGATCCTCCAGAATACAAGTTTAAAATTCTATTATCTATGTAACAGGTGGCGCAAAATTAATCATCCAATTTTATTTTTGAATTATTGTACTTTTTTACTAAATAAGTTGGAGTGATGGAAATCTTTATTTGGACCTTTACAACTGTTTCTGTTAAGTGGAAAAGATGATATCCGCCAAGTGGTTGCCGCCAGTGTTGATAAACATTTGTGCCCGTTTTATCGCATTTTCCATGACTTTCCACAAGATTTCCGGTGATAACTGTTCGCATCCCTGTCGAATATTCACCTTAAGGGCTGCGATTGTCTGAGGCTTATTGGCATAAACCCGCGACTTCAAATAGCCCCAAAGAAAGATTTTACTGAAGCAAGTAAAATCAAAATAATTAAATTGAAACTCGTGATCTTCGGTTTTTAACCTAAAACTTTATTCGTTGATTGTTGGCTGAAGAGTGGTTTAACATATGAATTTCTTCTTCCCTCAAAGCTGCTGATGGCTAATGTACCACTCAGCTGTTTCTTCTAAGGTCAATCACCCTGGCTTATTACCTTAGTGTAATATGTGAACAACACACCAGCACCAGCAATGCCCCCATATTTTCGGAGTAGGTGTTAGAGTGCATTGTGTTGCAGTGCATCTCACTCACATGCAATTCGGCCATCCTGGATTTTCGTTGCCTTTGGCCAGAGATTATATTCTTCAAGTGGCGTTGAAATGCGTCAAAGCGAGATCGATATGTTCTTCGCAGCTCGGTATATTGTGGTGCGGTTAAGTTTATATTCAATTCGTTGGTTTGTGTTCATTTTTTGTTATTTGTGTTGTGTACAGCAAAGCTAATTATTCGCTATGTTTTCAACTTTTATTTCATGCGATTAATTAGCTTCCTGTAAACACACAATCTCCCATTTTTCCAGCGCGCGGTATATTTTGTTGGGATGCAACACATTTTGTACGGGAACATGTGTAAGTCTTTCACTAAATTCGCTGTAGGCTCCGTCTGGTTATGCCCGTGACAAGTCCCGTGGCGGCCACGCCCTGCATGGTCTCCTGAGGTTCCAATCTGTTCGAGTCGAGTAGCTAAGCGCGGGAATGTTTGCCCAGTTGGCGCGACACGATTAGAAAATCGACGTCGAAATTCAAGTTGCGCTAATACCACCGACCGATTATTGGTCATTGCCTGTCTGTTCGTATACTGCAACTGTCTAGTTCACAAATGTCAAATATGATTGACGTTCGACGCCATTTGCAAAAATTATACCATCTTCCGATAGGGTGATTAATTTTGCGCCACTTTATAAATAGGAAAAAATAAGGGCAAGTTTTCAAAATTATTCAAATGATACAATAATGGTTAACATAGAGTCCTAGACATAAAAACAAAAGTAGAAGTAGTTAAGCAGATATCTTTATACCACTATAAGAGAAAGCCTATATTCAGGAATTTTCGAGATATGTATTATTATACTTTGCAACTATACTCTGATGCCGATCCAAATTTATCCGGACACAACCTATATCAGCCAAAGCAAAGTAAAAAGTTCGTATCACGAATTGGGAATTAATTCCTAGTGTTTAAAATTTCCTTCCTGGTGCATCATATTTTTGACGTCCAAACTTTATCTGGTCAATAACCAGCTACGACAAACCATTAAACAAAAAAACTTCACCGTTCAGATATCATAGTATTGTAGATACATATTGTGATATCCCTTAAATGTGAACTGCGTCATCTTCAATTCAATAGCAGAAGATTTCCCTACTTGAATAGCAAAAAGCTTAACCAATGGTGAATGAAGAATGGAATATAATTTTCTAGCAAAATGGAAATTTATGTGGAATGCTGAATGTACAGAATATTCTCGAAAGAGGTCAGGGTAGTATAAATATCAGGATCCCCCGAAATATTGAAGTCAGATCTAAAGTGAAATCTGAAGAGTGAATTACGAGTAGTAATTACGAACCCCTGACCTTTCCACGTATGTGCTGTAAAATTGCACGATACAGCGGCTTTGTTCTGATAATCTCGAAGTCCTTCAAAACTCCCTCTACAGCATGAAGCCAGGAGACGTATTGGGTACTGGCACTATTGGTTCGTTTACAGTTCCGCGAATCTTCCAAAAGGGTTAAGCGATTTCTTAAGCTCCTTAATACTTCTTCAAAGACAAGAAATAATGCCTTATCCACGGATGCCCTTATCTTCTACGGATTTTAAGCTTCTATTGCTCTTAACTGTAATAGCACCGTGGTAAGGTCACCGGTAAGTTCAGTCACAGCGTTTTTTAAAGAATCCATTTTTTAGCGAGCGATAATAAAAGGATAGAAAAGCAGTTCCAACTAACCTGTAATCGAGTGGTCGAGACATGGTCAATTTAATAATTGAGCTTTAATTTAGTTCAAAAGTACAAATGGCACAAGCACTGATTTTCAAATTTCAAATTTCTTTGAACTCAATGAAATTATTTTTCTTTCTTGTAACACACTTCTTCTTCTTTTTTTTATCTACTGTAGTTTGAATTACATTTATTATTATATTGCACCGCGGTCTATAAGATGGGCGAAAAAAGGAAGGGCATTTTTTTTTATTTTAAAGGAAAAAGTAAGAAGGTGCAAGCAACCGAGTTGAACCAGTGCTTCGCGTGGTAGCCGGTCCTGAGGGGATCGTATTTGTTCTATTTGGTAGCTCGCTGCCTTCCAGAGTCAAGCGGTAACCTACTAGCACTTTGCGGGTTCTGGCTTTGTTCACATGTGAATATCACAGATTACTGCGTAGATTAGTGAGTTAGCTTTTTAGCCTTACAACCACTACTTCAACCACAGGTGGCTGACTACTCGTCTTTCAACTTGTGGAATCGCCGCCGTACGTTAACTATGTATAGTGTTTAGTGTGCCAAATTTATGGCGTATATAAAACGAAACCCAAAGCATAGACCATTTATGTAAGCAATAATTAATAAGAGCCTATCTTTAGGAGGAATCAATCTCACTTATTTTTGTTTTTTTTTTTAATGTGAATATTTGGTTGAATTCCTTAATGTAGTACCGTAACCTCAAGCGTTTCGAAACTCAACATTACTGTAGTGCATCACAAACAGATCTGATGCAATATTTTTACTCAAAAAATATTACAGAATGGAGGCTACTAGGCTCGTAAGTAATTTTTCCTATTAGATATTGTTTAGTATTTTGTATTATTGTACATTATCTTGACTCATATTCACGATTTTATTAAATTAAAACAAGAGCTAAGAATGTATGCAAATAGCGTTTCAAAACGTAACAAATTTCAAAGCTTCATTGATGCATTGCAGTGGAAAGGGAGTGTTGCAATGCATAAAAAAAGCATCATTTAGTAAATATGCGCATTTCTTTGACGTTTAGGAGTTTAGCCTTTGATTTCTTTTGTTTGGTGTTAACGATATACATAATGTAATACTAATTGTAAGATTTGTTAAAATACACATACATTATACCAAATAATAAAAGGGTCTTAGAGAGCCCAGAAAACAATGTGTGTTATTTATTTTTTATGCGCTAAGTTTGAGATGCATATACGCCTAGAGATGTGCTAGGTTTTTTCAATTCTCAGGGGCAAGTAAGGCTAGGAGAGTCAGAAGATAATGACTTGACCCGGTGACAGCGTCCAACATCCGGTTTGGGAAAGGCCAGCGATCTTCAGTAAAGTGACAACATCATTGTAGAAAGGTATGTAACATCTGGCATGATCTATGTTTTTTGTGGTACATAGTCCAGTTGAGTATGGGGACAATAATGAGCCGCGCTTCGCTGACATTATACGCTGCTCACATTCATCTATTCCTTTTTTTTCCATTTCCGCTTCCCTCCACATATCCATTTCCTCAATCCATTCCTTTCTTTTTTTTAGTTCTTTTTGTTTTGATATCCTGATATCCTATCCACATCCTACTCTTTTTCTTCGACTTCATTTTGTTGACTTCCACTCCTACTCGTATCTATGTATATGCACTCACTACAATGTGTCTCCGAAAAATCTTATCGGAAAGTGACCACGGCTAAAAATGAGGAATGGAAATGCCCAGCCTGTAGAAAGGAAATCAAGGCACCGGCTGAAATAACTCCACTTCGGACAATGTCAAAGAGAATGAGAAGTGTAAGCTCTTCTGATCCAGCCTAAGATCATGGGAATAGTGCAGCATCAACATCATCAGAAAGTAACCAATGCCTTCTAATAGAAATACGAAATATGGAAATCTCAGAAATAACACATAGTTGCGAATTTGTAGCAAACAAGTACGAAGAGATCAAACAGCATATGACCTTAAATAACGGAGCCCTTCAGAGATTATTAAATGAAATAAAAGAGCTTAAAGAAGCAACACACAAAAAGACAGCAAATATTCTAAATGGAGACCAAAACTAATACCCTTCAACAACAATTACTTAAAAATACTACTGAAATAAAAAACATTCCACCTACACAAAATTAAAATCTTGTTGAGATTGTACAGGCGATAGACGAAATAACTGATTGTAAAGTAAACACATCAGACATAACTGATGAATACAGAACCAATAACAACACCCACACGGCAGACAACATAACAATAATTGTTTCCTTTGCCAGTTACACTTTCAAAACTACAATAATTTTATAAAAAAAAACAAAAGTTAACCGTAATATTTCTCTAAAAAAAATTAGAGAAAATACTAGCAGACAAACTACTGCAACAGAAAATGGTGCCCATATATTTGTTAATAATCAGCTTACACAAACGAATAAACATCTTCTTTGGCTAGCGAAAAACAAAGCCAGAGAGTCCAAATGGAAGTTCGTGTGCGAGTCTATAGTCAAAGTACTCGCAAAGAAACACGAAAACGGTGAAACCATTCACGTCGGAACTTCTAACGACGTTAATAAGATCTCGACCTAAAACAAACTCAAACGCTTGCTTGAAATACATAGATGAATAAATAAGTATAAAGGTCGTTATGGGTGATGAGTACAAAGAAGTGGATCTTAATATAAGATCTATAAGACAAACATGGGATAACTTTATGGCAGATATCTAAAATGTTTTATGCTACGTTGACATATTAGTCTTGAATGAAATAAATATTCCTAAAAGAGAAAATGAAATATGCTATATTGATGCATATGAACATGAATTCACTAATCGGGAGGGAATAAAAGGTCGCTATATATATAAAAAAAAATATTAAGTATGAAATAATGCCAGTGAATCCAACTTACTATGAAGACATGTATTTAATGGTGAAAAGAAATACATTCATGTAGGATTTCAATCCCAATGAAAGCACTATCGACTTTTTATTGCTATACTTTATATTCATTTAAAGGGGAAAGACAAAAAGCGACCGGCCAGCACAATGGTTCAAATAAGACTCAAATACTACTCTACTTCCTTGCTGGATTTTTTAAAAGGTAACGGTCGACTCTGGCTTGTTTGTCTCGACTGTGTGTTTATTCGTTGGTCGCGGTGTCATCGGTCTATTTGTCGTGTGCTTGCACCATGTATGCAATGTTCAGTCGGATGTTCTCTTGTGTTTTTTGTTGTATTTCGTGTGGTCTTCGTTCCGTTTGGCGACGGATGATTTTACTGTTCTGTCGTCTTTTGGGTATGAATTGTCTTCTACGTAGTTATGTGTGTGTGTATGTATAAGTTTGTCGTACATTCAGTAGCATTTCCGGTATTTCCGCGACGGTCTGGCTACCTATCCCACATTCGGCTACCCTGACGGCTCATTCGACCCGAATGAAGGGTTCCACTTCTTCAAGTTCTCCGCCACAGAAATGGTTTTCGAAGGTCCTTCGTGATTGCCGACCTTTTCTACAGCGTATTTCCCGTGGTTGAACTTCGCCGTAACCTTGTAGGGTCCGAGGAACATCGGACGCAGCTTCATCCCGGTGCCGTACTGGGTGCGCTTGATGGCGACCAGCTCATTTAATGAGTACTCCTGTTCCGGCTTCCGGTTTCTATCGTATCCCCTGGATCTCGGCAATATTCTCGCGTAGCACATCGCGCGTGACGTCGCGCTCATCATCCAATTCTTGGATCGCTTCCTCTTCGAGCAACTCCCGCAAATCTGGATAGTCTGGAACACGCATCTCTATAATGTAACCTAGAAACGTAATCCTCCTCTTCAGGAACTGGCATTTCTTCCAATTTATCCGCAATCCATATTTCGGCGCAACCCCGAGGACCAGCTCTAGTTTCTTAAGGCCCTCCCCTTCGTCCTTCGAGGGTATAATTAGGTCGTCCATGTAGGCCTCGACAGTGCCAGATTGGATTAGCGTCCGGTAAATGGCAGAGATAAACCTCGCGAACACCGCAGGAGAGTTACCTATCCCAAAAGGTACGTAGAGGAATTCGTACTGTTGTTTCTGGGTCACAAACGCCGTATACTTCCGAGAGTCCGGATGCATTTGTACGTGGAAGAACCCGTTCTTCAGGTCCAGGGTCGTAAATACGCTGCTTCCCTGCAACCTCTCAAGAACCTCGTGAACTAGAACCATCGGAAAGTTGTATCTGGTCACCTTCTCGTTCAACTTCCGGTAGTCGTAGCACAGTCTCTTCGTACCGTTTTTCTTTGCTACTAGGACAATTGGTGACGCATACTCAGATGTGCTTGGCTGCACAATCTTTTCTGGGAGCCATTGCTCCTCTTGCTCTCGCACAACTAGTTGATCGGCGTACGCCATCCGCTTTGGCCTTTGGAAAACACGAACATTATTCTTAAGTACAAATTTCATGACGGCCGGTGACGGCTCCCCTCTGGTCGGCTCGTATCCCTCAATGATCGTCATCAGCTCTTCTAGCACCTCACCGCTCAGATACGCCTACTCCTCCGCAAACAAACAGATTTCTCCGAACTCTTCTATTAACTCGAGTACTTCTGGTTCGTGGCCAATCTTACCACAACCAGCAGTGTACTCTTGGCCCAACTCAACAACTAATTCATTCGGTCTTGCTTCATCCTCGACCACTACCGAGCTCTGTTTGTCTCTGAATTCCACCCCATCATCCGAGATCATCAGATTCACCTGTTGCAGAACATCGTTCCCTATTACGGCCGAATACGGCAATTCGCCTTCAAGCACCACGTGGAAATTTGATTTCAACGGAATTCCATCCACCACAAGCTCTAAGCTTAAGCTGCCCATCGTCGTCACCTTCTGCTGTCCAATACCCAATAGATTCCTCTTCTCAGCCTTCAGGATCTGGTAGTCCATCATCAACAGACTATCGTACCTAAGCAGACATACATCGCTCCCCGTATCCAGCAGAGTACATAAGGTCAGACCACCCACCGAGATGTCCTTGAAGACTCGACTTGATCGACCGACACTCCCTGGCAAGATGTGTCATGGCCCCACATTTGAAACAGGCCCCCTCTTTCTTCTTGGGTTTGACGACCGACTGAACCCCACTGTGTCATGCCGCCTGGTGTCCGCTGGTCAACGTTCGGTGGTTCCCTCTCGAGTATGTCGACTCTTGACCGGAAACACGTAGCTTGTCATACGCCTTCAGCTGGCCTTTTAGTTGGTCGATGGTTTCCGCCTGGTACAAAAGGGACTTGTTATGCCTGGAGTCAGGGATCCCGTCCACGAAATACCCCACCAGGCTTTCCCCGTCTAAGTTGATGGTCTTGCCGATTTCCATCAGGGAATACAAGTATTCGCGCAGGGTCTTAGATGTCCTCTTGCGGCGATTTCTTAGCAGGTTGTGCACCTCTGCCACCGACAACCGACTACCAAACTCCTCTTTCAACGCCTACTTTAACTTAACCCAGCTATTTGTCCCACTCGACCCCCTAACAAAAACCTTGGCGGCGCCCTTGAGCAGCTGCTTCCCATAGACAAACTTCTGGAGATCATCCCAGCTCACCGTAGCAGCGTTCTCTTCGAACTCTTCGACCCATTGGTTAACGCCTGGATACCCGGTTCTATCGAATGACGAGAACGAGTCCTCCACGCCTCGTAGTGTGAACAGTGACCTCGACACCGCACTAGCTGTCACACCGGAGCCCTCACCGCTGATTTCACTCAGGACCTCCTGACGCCCATCTTTGTCTTCAACCCCGTCGTCACGAGATAGCCCGAAATGGTTTAGGAGCCTTTCCTGTAACGCCTGCTTCAGGCCCGTCGCCCCTAACTCTAAGCCCGCCAGTCTGTCCCTCAACCTGCCCACGGTCAGAGCCAAAATCGCGTCCCTGTCCATATTTACTTTACAATATTACTGTTCTCAAAATATCTTTACCAGCTTTTATTTAAATGAACAAACAAAAAGAAAGAGAGAAAAAACCTTTTAGTACAGTCTTATCAATCGGTGCTGCTTCACCTTGGCACGGCGGATATGCTTCCACGGACACCACGCTGCTACCTTTTTTTTGCCTGGACGCGGCACTGGGCCCTTTCGTTACAGGCGGTAGCCCTTTTTCCTTGCCTTGACACGGGGCTGCTTCGTTGGAGCACACAACGGCGGTGCCGTTAAATTCGTTTTCTTAACGAGATTACGGACACGCCTTACTTGTTGTTGCCCTTTTACTATGTTTTTTATTTTTTTATTTCTTTTTCTATTTCTCACTCCACTGCACAGCACACACGTGTTGAATGTTTTTGCTTTTCTCTCCGTTATTATCGGCAATACTACGAGTTTGACGACACCGTACACTGTACAAAGTTTTTTCTCTTTGCCACGGACTGACAAGAAATCTATCGTGTTTTTAGCACGATCAACCACATCGTGCTTACATTTGCATGTGCCACCGAATGTATCACTGTCGCTTTTATTCGCCACCTCGTGGTAATGTTTTATTTCTCAAGCACCTACTGGATTCGGCCGAAATTAAGCGAATCGCACCGTAACTCCAGAATAATGTCTCTCACTTTTCCCCGTCATTTTCACTGCTCGGGTTAAAATCTTAGCGGACTTTTATAATGAAATCCCCGTTAAGCCACCAATTGTGGGATTTCAATCCCAATGAAAACACTATCGACTTTTTATTGCTATACTTTATATTTACTCGTATTTAAAGGGAAAAGAAAAAAAGCGGCCGGCCAGCACAATGGTTCAAATAAGACTCAAATACTACTCTACTTGCTTGCGTCTTCTACGTAGTTATGTATAAGTTTACCCTACATTCAGTAGGGTATCTACGCGTCGGTCTGGCTACCTATCCCACATTCATGCGATTTACAGGCGGCCAAGATTAAGTGTTAGCAGTTGTATTGAATAACTTAATGAAGTTATCCATATAGGTAGAGAACAGATAGCAATAGGCGATATCAACATAAATATTCAAAAAGAGAATGATTCCATTGTTTTAAGATATATTGAGATGATGGCCTCAAAAGGTCTTACAAGTGTTATTAAACAATCCTCGTGAGTTGACTTAACAAGCAGTTATTGAGACAGATCTTTGCGACCATTACCTAATCTTATATGCAAACAAAGTTCCTAGCCACAAAAGAACGATTGAACATGTTGATGCTGCTCATATTCAGCAACAAAGAGTGAACGCACTTATAGAACAAACTAATTGGCAATCTATGCCAACAGAAAATAGTATCGAAAAATTGTATAGCAAATTTGTAGACAAAATGAACAACATTTACACGGAATCAAGCAAAAGGCACGAGTACGATAACTTGGCGCCAAGAATTGATAACGGTATTTTGTAGAGGAGTTAAAAACTAGCATTTTTTACTATGGGAGGGGGGGGGGGGTCCATCTCGTCCCGTTTAGAAGTTACAATAAAGTACTATACAGAATATGAAAGCCCGAAACTTGTTCTTTAATATAAAATTTACATCAAATTATTCGTGTGAATAGTTTTTGAATAATTCGCATTCAAACTCAAATTCTTGGTAAAAAATTAAAAAAAAAAATTTTGTTTAACAATATTACGCAAAATTGTGAAATAATGTTCCAAATTTGTTGCGTATTAATTCTGAATCGAACACAAAAAACCGCATGGCTTTATGTCCTCTAGTTTTTGAGCAAATTGAAATTGAAATTACTACTTTAGTTTTGTTTTTTGGCATTAAGTACGTAGTCTTCCTTTGAATATTAAGTTACTGAGTATTATTTAAACATCTCGCAGACGCCTGTATCAATAGTTTTCTTAATTAAGAGTACACGGGTGACCCGCTTCGCGGGATTAAGGAATTTCAATTCTCTTTCCGCAGGCGGCAGGTCCCGCTCACGCAACTTCGTTGCTCCTCTCGGGGTATGTGCTTTCCGTCAGGCAGGCGCCTATGTCATCAATACTCTATATCCACAAAATTACAAAGTTCCATTAATAACAAAGTTTCACTAATTCGCATTATAGAAAATTCACATGTTCCAATGTTGCAGTAAATTATTTACTTTGCGCGAAATATCTATGTTTGTACGTATGTAATATGTAATGCACTTGATACTGATGCGAAAATATAACCGAACAAACGTTTGGCTTTTATACCGTTATTTCTTTTTGTGATAAGGCGTGTAGTTATTGATATTCACAAAGATCACTCTGTGTTCAACCGTAGTGCGAATCAAGTGATATTTTTTGTGAATAAGCAATGACGGCTAAGCATCCTCTAATCCATCCTAAACTAAATAACTTCTCAGTGTTTTGTTCGTTCGGAGATTTGGTGTCGACCAACGAAAGAAGCATTGACTTTTTAGAAGAATCTGGTTTAATTCCCACTAAAACATCCATTCCCCCACTGTGTTGCAACTTACCTATGAAGGTAGAAAAGTGTAGAAATGTAAAGTTCGGTTGGATGTGGCGATGCTCAAAGAAAAGCTCTAAAAAAAGGTGACAAAAATTGTAGAAATACAATCAACCCATCTATCCATACATTTTTCCATAGACTTCAATGTCGGCTAGAGATTTGCGAGGTGCTTGCAATAATTATCGCTTTTGTTATCAAAATGCCTGTGAACACGGTTTTTCAGGTAAATTAATTAAACCTTAAGCTACAACCTAAGGATTTTTTAAAAATATTATTACATGTATGTTATTATTTTAAAATTAGCATATAATCGCCTGGCGCCATCACGACAAAAAAAGTGAGCTTAGTAAATCTACTATAATAGATTACTATAACTATTGTCGTGAAATAGCCGAAATAATAGGATCTCACGTCGATGTTAACATTGGCGGCGAAGGAAAAACTGTACAAATCGACGAGACCTTTCTTACAAAAAGGAAATACCACAGAGGCCGTGTAACCGAACAAATGAAAATTGTAGTGTTGGGGTTATTTTGTAAAGAAGATAAGGTCGGACGCTTCTTTAAAGTGAACTCCAAAAGTAAAGAAGACTTGTGGCATTATATACGCAAATACGTTAACCCCAACAGCAGTCGTATTTGTACCGACAGCGCACGCCAATACATAGGTATTAAGAAAATGTTCCCTACTTCTACGACTCATGAAATTACAAACCACAGCAAAGGCGAATATGTTGACAAGACCGATGCAACCAATATTATAAATGATCTTGAGAATCGGAACAAGCTTCTGAAAAAAATCAATTTTATGCCCCAATACAACGCAGCACCTTCACCAATATATGGCACTTTTCTTTTACCGGAAATACTGCCTTGAAAAAAATTATAAGGACGACATGGGCTCCCAAATCACGGAATTTTTAATTGACGTAAAAAAAGTGTACCCAGGTTTTGTCAAAGGTAAAGAAAGTGTGGGTCTGCAAGTGAAGGACTTCGGCTCTCCGACCGTTCACAATGAGCACTTAGAAGGTATTTCACCACCAAAACAACCTCGGCTCTTCACCATTATCGACGAACTCAACGAACTCGACATTGACACCAGTAGGGACGATGACTTCATTGACGAAACTTACATACCTTTTTAATATGTACTCGTACATTGAACATTTAATTGACTACTCTTAACTAACACCTATCTAAAATTTAAGTTTGAATGCGAATTATTCAAAAACTATTCACACGAATAATTTGATGTAGATCTTATATTAAAGAACAAATTTTGGGCTTTCAAATCCTTGCCGTTGTTTTTTAATAATTTCTTTCCCATTTTAAGTAATTTTTTTCTAAAATTGCCAGTAACTTCTAAACGGGGCGAGATAGACCCCCCTCCCATAGTAAAAAATGCTAGTTTTTAACCCCTCTACAAAATACCGTTATCAATTCTTAGCGTCAAAGTTATCATACCCTCCCCAAGCAAAACAAAAGTAATGAAAAGAAATAGAAAACAGAAGCCATGGGTTACCTTTGAGTTAATTACATTATGTAAGAAAAGAGACCAGCACTACAGGAGAGGGAAAAACACTCCAAGAAGGCAAGGTTACAAAACTGAGTACAAAAACCGAAATTTTGTCAATAAAAAAATTAGGGAAATTAAAGCCAACTTCTACAAGCAACGATTTTTAAGCTCTCAGAATGATCCTAGGAAAACGTGGAATACTATTAATGAACTTCTGGGAAGAAAGAAAACGACAATTGACGAAGTAATATGTTAAGAAACAATTTTTCTAAAGATGATGAAAACTTAGCTAGTATTGTGGAAAAGTTTGCGGAACAATTCTCAAACCAAGCACCAATAATCACGCACATATGTCATAACAAAACACCAAGGCATGAGAATTTGCAATTCCAGCAGAGTATTTACGTAGAGGAAGCCAGTGAAGAAGATATATTTCGAATGTTCTGTCGCCTGGAGAACAATAAGGGTCCTTGAGTGGATAATATTAGACCAATTGACTTTAAAATTAATGCTTATTTTCTTGCCCCAGCTATACAAGCGATAATAAATCGAAATATAACACAAGCTCATGTTCCAAGATTAATGAAAACTTCGATTATTCGGGCCGTTTATAAGGCAGGTGAGAAAAACAAAACCGAGAATTAGCGGCCTATATCTATACTGTCAGCTGTTTGGAGGAAATTATTGTTAATCGTCTTATTAATTTCGTAGAAAGACATAAAATAGTAAGGTTTTCAAAAAAATAAAAGTACGGCTCTACTAATAGGAGAGTTTACAAACACGGTCAATGCAGGCCTTAATAAATATCATCATGTGCTTGTGCTGTTTGTTAAGTAAACGAATCCTAATTGCGCTTGGTGTCTCACAAGGCTCCAAATTAGGTCCGATTCTATTTGTTTTGTATACAAATTCATTTATTCAAAAAGTGCACAGCCTATGCCTATGCAGATGATGTAGTACTTATCGTCAAACACAAAAATTTTAACAAGGCATTGGAAATAATTCAAGAAGAATTCGATGCGATATTAAAAATGGTGCCATGATCAAGGGCTAATTATTAATGCTTCAAAAACAAAGGTTATCCATATACCAACACCGTTCAGGCCAAAGGAAGCGTTTAATATACACCCTGAATGACTCGAACTGCAACCAACTTCAGTCTGCTATAATTTCCAAACAGTGAGCTCAAATTCTCACACATGACAAGTAATTTTATTATTTACAAGCCCTTTAAACGACTTGCGTCTCAGTTGTGTTGAAAAATTTTTATCCGCGATGGAATTCAAACGTGATAGTGTAATTGCTTTATATTTGGCTGGAAAACCACAAATAGCTATCGTTAGAGCTCTCCAGCACTTCAACGTGAATAAATCATTTGTGTCTCGAACCATAACTCGTTACCGTGATACTGGCAGCGTTGCAAAACACCATGGAGGTGGTCATAGAAAAACGGCAACATCGGCAGAAATGGTTCAGAAAGTGAAGGCTCGAATTGAGCGAAATCCGCGTCGAAGTGGAAGAAAAATGGCTCTTGAGCTCAACATATTGTTGGAACGGATGCAACACATACTGAAAAATGAGCTTGGGCTCAAGCCATTGAAGTTCCAGAAAGCACACGATTTTTCACCGCAACAGAAAAAAGTTAGAGTCGAAAGAGCTAAGGACCAGGCAGCACCGATGGTCATGGTTTGGGCCGCCATAACCGCCGATGGTCGCTCTCCGCTCGTATTTTTCGATCGTATACCGTGAAACTGTCTTAGAGGCAGTATTGAAGATTTGGGCAAACAATCATTTCGGTCGGAGACCGTGGACATTTCAACAAGTCTCGGGACCGTCTCAAAAAGCGCGCGTCAACCAAGATTGGTTAAAAAACAATGTTCCATACTTCATTTCTTCGACACAATGGATTGCAAATTTAGTTGGCACTAAGAAATACCAAAGTTTGGACCACCTCAAACAAGCCCTTCGCCGGGAATGGGCCAAAATACCACAAAGCCACTTGCGTGCAGCGTGTGATGCTTTCTTCGGCCGTCTCAAGGTCATTATTCGCGCCAAAGGTGGACATATTGCAAACTACCCACACAATTTGAAAATTGATGTATTTTCCAAAATTGTTTGCTTTAGCACAATAAAATTTATAAAAATATAAGAAAATTATAGCATTTTAAAAAGTTGGAGTTCGAGTCATTCACCCTGTATATCACCGAAACGCCCTATGTCAATATTCGTCCAACAAGACAGAAATAGAAGTAGTAAACAAAATAAAGTATCTAGGAGTTACCATCGATGAGAATTTCCTATGGCGTGAACATATAAATGTGCTGCGTTTTCAACTTAAAAGCTCACTCTTTGCGATGGTTTATATAAAAAAGTATTCAAGTTTTGAAGCAGGTGTACTATGGATATGGATAGGATATTACATCTACAGCACCGCCTTGTTAAAATTTTAAAACCAACAAACTCATCCTTTAAAGTCTTAGATGTGTACGCGATTTATAGGATGACATCATTGCTGCATTACATGGGCGACCAAAGGTTTCTACAGCCTATGCGCCATTTCTAAAACACCATCAGGCGAGCTCAGGGGATGCTTGAAATTCCGGATGTATATAACATATATGGGGAACGAGAACTAAGATATGTCATTCCAAAAACTATGAATGAATTACCTTACCATCTCAAACAAGTCGAACATTTAAAAAAACGTAAAAAAATGTTAAAGTAATTTCTAATTGATTTATATTTTGTGTAATACTCGTAGGCTAATCCACTTAAAATTAATTCCTATATAAATATAAATTTATTCTTATTTCTAAATACATATATATGTATTATATATATTAATCTGTTACTACTGTTTTAAAACACTGTATATTTTAACTTCAACATAGCTTAAGCTGGAAGTCTTCTTTCATAACACCGATACACAAAAAGGGATTAAAGAGCGAAGTCACTAATTACCGCACCATAGCTAAACTCTCACATATACCCAAACTCCTCGAATTCGTGTTCTCTGTTCTCTCAGCCTTAGAAAGTGCTAAAGAAGTTGACAACTGATTTCAGTAAGGCTTTTGACAAGATATCTCGTAAACAAATCCTTTTCAAGTTGTCCGTCCTGGGCTTTGAACTCATTTTGCTTAGATGGATATCTTCTTACCTGGACAATCGTTTTTATGGTGTTCGTTTCAGGTCTGTCCTATCGGCACCTTTCTTGGCCACTTCAAGTGTTCCTCAAGGTAGTCACCTAGGTCCAATTCTCTTCATCCTAACCATTAACAATGATGAAAGGGTCATTCACCACTCAGCACTTTCTCTCTATGCTGACGATACCAAATTTTTTAAACCCATTTCCTCAAAACACGACTCCAGTCTTCTTCAAATAGATCCAAATAGTTTTTCCACCTGGTGCATCAAGAACTGCTTAGAACTCAATGTCACCAAATATCAATCAATTACCTTTTCACGTAAGTGCAACAAGTCTACTCCCCGAACTTACGTTCTCCATATCCCTTGTTCAGACTATCCGCGACCTTGGCATATTATGCGACAGGGAGCTTAATTTCCGCTCGCATATCGATGAGATAATTACTAAAACAAACTCATAGTTTGGCTTCATTAAAAGATGGTCCAAGGAATTCTGTAACCCGTACGTGACCAGATCACTATACATCACTTATGTTCATGTAACCCGAATTGAGAGGATCCAGCGTAGTTTTCTTCAATTTGCTCTTCGAAGTCTACCTTGGAACGATCATCTAATCTTACCTCCCTATCGAGACCGTCTCAAACTCATTAACCAGAGACATTCTTTTCATTCACCGACTCCTCTCAAGCTCCGTCGATTGCATGTCTCTTTACAACTCCATTTTCTTTAACACTAACCCTCGAAATCTACGTTGCCACCGCCTCTTTTATCTACCAACCCACCGCACCACATATGGTGGTGTATGCTACGTAAGGTAAACTCCAACCTTTCCGTTTTCGATTTTAATCGCAGCACACTTTCCCTCAAATTCGATCTCCTCCACCATCCCTAGCTTTAAAACCCTAATTAAATATTTTGTATTTTAGTTTTTCAGTCCTAGTTTCTTAAGCTTGAATTAAGTTAAATAAATCGGGGAGTTAGCCCCCACCAAAAATTTAAACTTCAATATTATTATTGTATTTTGTATTCAAATATTACTGTTCCTATATTTACAATTTTATTACATTAAGATATTTATAGCCAAAATACGGTTTCACTTTGACAACAACAACGAGCGAAAAGGGGCGCTCGGAGTCAATAAAACCTCCAACGTTCTTGGGAAGATTAAAATATTTCTATGCACAAAATGAAACCGTTGAGAATTAAAGAATAAGTGTAATATGAATTTTATTTAAAAGAATATTATCACTTTAAAGGACTAATCCAATGTTATCAACCACCTGCAGATAAGCATTTTGCTTTGCGAGTCAAAATAAAAACTATATATAGATATAGATAGATGATATAAATAAATAAAATAATAAAATATCAATCTCTTACAACTTTTTAGTATAGTACGTACCTTTTTGTTCTGCGTGTCTTCCATAATCCATCATGGTATTCTTCTATTACTGCTAATCTTCTGCCGTTATCGATAACAATTTCCCCATCTTCAAGTCCTTCTTATTCACTGGTGCTATCGTATTGTACAATGTTTTCCTCGTGAATAATTTCTGTGTCTTCGCATGGGTTTCCTTCCTCAATATTTGTTCGTTCGATGTTTTCTGTACTGTTTTCATTACCTATGTTATATTCAGTGTTTTCCGTTTCGTTTTCATTGCTTGCGTTATTTTCAGTGTTTGTCGCTTCGTTTTTGTTACTTTTGTCTATATATACTTCTTTTATGAGACTCATTAAGTCTTGCCAAGTCTCTTCTTTTCTCACATTGCTACTTAACTCGTCGGCAACAACGTTTTCTTCTCCCTTTTTGTAAGTGTAGTAATTTGTACTCAGATTCCTCAAGATTGAGGCGCCACCTAACTATCCGAATCTTTTACCCTAAATAACCAAGTTAAAGGGATGTGGTCTGTTTGGATGAGAAACTTTGTGCCGAAATTGTAAGGGTGAGATTGTTTTGTGGTCCATACTATGCATACTATGGCCAAACATTCCTCCTCCGTAGTGTTATAATTTATTTCGGTTTTTTTTAAGAGTTCGACTTGCAAAATATATCGGCAAGTCCTTATCGTTACATTCTTGACTAAGCACTGCACCACTTCCCTTATTAGAAGCGCCTGTTGTAAACTTAAGTGGCTTCTTATCTGAAATGTAGTTATAAGCTTCCTTTTGTTCCTGACCCCAAATGAAATCATCGTCTTTTTAAAGGACGTTGTTTAGCGGCTCGGAAATATTACTGAATTTATTTACGAATATTCTGTAATAGCCAATCGTGTCCAGAGACAACTTCATCCCTTTGGGATAAAGTTCCATTTTAATGATACTGCTGATCTTATTCGGATCCGATGTAGCACCCTTGTCTGTTATTATGCGACATAGATATGAGATTTATTTTCTGAGCAACTTACATTTGTCAAGCTGTAGCTTTAAGTATACTTTTCTTCAATTAATTCTTCATTGTGCCCATGTAAGTTTTGTCCATAGACAACAATATTGTCTAAATAGACGAAGCTCTTTATTCCCTGAAGTACGGTAAACACGGTATTCATCAGCCTTTGGAAACAAGCTGTAGCATTTTGCAACTCGAACGGCATCCTGGTGTATTCGAAATGCCCGTATACAGTGCTAAGGCCCTTTTATTCTACATCCTCCTCTGCGGAAACCCGGAAGTTAGATCCAAAGTGGAGAACTATTTCGCCTTTGCTAATTAGTCGAGTATTTCTGATATGTTTGCCAAAGGGTAGTTGCGTGGTATCGTTTTTTACCGCTTGCATCAGGTTTCTTCGGAACTGTCCATAAAGGTGAACTCCAATGAGAATTACCATCGTAGGTAATTCCGTCCTTTCTTAACTTCTGAACTTGCTCACGATGGTGAAAATAAACTTCGTGGTCTCCTTTCCCTGGGCGATCTCCGTGGATTGTATCATGCGCCTCATAGCCGCGTGTGGTTGGTTGCCTTGAACCTGGAGTAAATGTGAGATCGGTGGCTAGTATTGAGGTTGACTCCTCAGTTGATGATTCGCTTGCGTTCGTAACATCTTGTCGGTTGTTTGGTGGACCGAAAGGCAACAGTGAATCCTCGATAGTTGCCTCAGTGATAGTTTGATGGAAGATTTCCCAGTGATTTCGGTCTTGCAATCTCGTGAATCCTTTCTTTGCTGTTAATTGATTTGGTGCGACTTGATCGTGATGGTATTCGCCACCTCTTCGTATATGAACGATATGCGGTTTGTATGTTTTTCCGAAATAGCCAATCTCGTAATGCAAGTCACCAATGCGGGAAATTATTGTTCCGGGAATCCATTTATCCATTCGGAGGTTTCCTGAATGAAAGAGAATGGGTTGCGATGCCCTGAATGTGCGAAATGTTAAGCTGGAATTCATGTCATGCTTCAGGTATTTAACTCCAACAGTTTGCAGGAACTTTTCGAAGTAAACGGATGTAAAGCTGGTTCCATTATCGGACACAATTCTGACAGGAATACCCTAGGCAGCAAACATCTCGTCTAGAATCGCAATGGTCTCACTGGATGTTATTGTGTTCATTGTTTTGACTTTAAACCATTTGCTGTAGACGTCGAAGGCAATAAATAACATCGTACCCGCAAACGGTCCTGCAAAGTCAACGCGCATTCGCTCCCATGGCCCTTTCGGGTATTACCAATGGTTTAGCCGTTAGTTCTATCGCGAATACAACAAACACAATCCTTTAAAAAAATAATTTACGCTCTTTATTTGGTTGCTTAATAGGCGTCTGTATTCTACAGTGTTTGACTTACGACTAATCTCCTACCTACCGGCAGACTCTTTTCCTAGTGTGGCCACTTTACAATCACTAGTTGGTGTTGCCACTTTATATTTCTTACATTCTTATCAGTTTCTCTCCTATGGCTTGCTACAATGGTGTACTCGTTCTCTAAGCTTAGGTGGATCATGAGTAAATTTAGCACATTCGACACACTTCCTTGCCACAGGATCAATATCCATGTCGATACCTGTAGATAACAGAACGCGCCAAACCCTTCATTTTTCCTATTCTTAGATGTGCAGTATGCAGATCAGCAAGCAATTTGTTTCGTAGTATTTTAGGAATCATGACTCTGTGATCAAAAATCAGACAGCCTACTGCTATCTTGTACTCTGTCTAAAGGGCTTCATATCCTGCTCGGAGGATGCACTGGCCTGACTTAAGTAACTGAAAAAATTTTCCCAAGTGTTCATCTTTTCTCGTCTCGTGAGCTATCAGTCCGGCTTTTATTGGCAATTGATTGACTTGTGTAATAATGAAATTATCAAACGCATCGTAGCCAATTTCTTCCCCTTCTTCCGATATTAGCCGATTCACACGATGAGCTGTAGATGGCAGCAGGGCCCGGGAGCAGTAATCTGCGTTTGAGTTAGATTTTGTTGGTTTAAATATCACGTAGTAGTCGAAATTTCCAACAAAGTCGGCATAGTTTGCCATGCGACTAATGCAGAGAACAGGAAGCGACTTTTCCGGGTGGAGAAATTATGCGAGCGGTTTATGGCTGGTAATTAGCGTTCAATGACGGGAGTAGAGTAGGAATGGGTATAAAAAAAACGAACTAGTTGAAAAAACAGTTTTCCATCTCGTAACTACGTAACCGTTTTATTTTCATAAAAAAAAAAACAGTTTATATAGTAACTACATTTATCTATTTGCATACACAAAATTCAACTCAGGTATGTGAACGGATCGGGAGCACCCCGAAATCCCCCGTTCCAAAATCCCCCGTGCTCTAAAATCTCTTGTTTTTAATTCACACATTTACCCATAATCCCCCGTTTCAAAATCCCCTGTATCAAAATTCCTCGATCCAAAATCTCCTGTAAAATCTCCTGTTTTCAAAATCGAAATCCCGGGTTAGTGATGATCCCCCTTTCCATAATCACCTGTCCCAAAATCCCCTGCCCCAAAATCCCCTATCCCAAAATACCTCTTTCCAAAATCCCTCGTTCCAAAATCCCCTGTGCCAAAATCCCTCGGGACAACCTGAATTAATAAAAACTGGAGAACAGTAACTTTTACATATTGTCATCAATAGCAGTCCTGGAAAGGTTATATCGTAACCAGCCCAAGACGATCACTGGAAATAAAGCGCAAGAAGTTAAAAAAAGCTAATTAAAAATCGAGAATCATCTGAAAAACTAGACTTCCTAAAGGCAATTGCGTCCAACACTGCGCTTAGTCGTAATAATGATAAGATTATCTATCTATCTATTGTATGTATAATGTATTAGAATACATACACTGCGCGAAATTCTTATAAAAATACCATAACTTTTTATCTTTTTTTTTTAGTACTTGAGAATTTTTTTTTTGTTTTTTTTAGAAAATCGTACACAATCATTGATACTCAAGGCTGCTTAAAAAATAAAAAAAAATGTACAGTTTAATTATAATTAGATCAAATCTACTAAAAATCTATGAAAATTGCAGCGAAATTCTTATAAAAACACTTGTACTTAATGGATTTTAAGAGCGTTTATTTTTCTTAAATGATTCTTTTAATAATAGATGGAACCTCCATTTTTAGTTAATTTTTCGAATACTCTGTTTGGCATGGTTTCAATTAAGTTTTGGAGAGTGGTATTTGAAATAGAGTCCCACGCGAGCTTTATAGCTTCCTTAAGTTCTTCAACGGCATTATATTGCCGGCCGTTTTCATATATCAGACGAGATAATGTTAGTCACAAATTCTCGATCGTGTTGAGGTCAGGACTTTTTGCTGCCCAGTCCGAAACATCAATATTTTTAAGAGAAAACCACTCTTTGACGACCAGTGCGGTGTGACCGGCAGCATTATCTTGTTGAAATATGAAGTCAACTCCAGCTAATTCCTCACTTGTTTCTACCATTACATCCTCCAGTAACTCGATATATTTCTGGGAATTCATTTTCGTTGGTGCAAATGCAATTTTCGTCTTACCAGTTGCTCAGAAACCAGCCCTAATCATAACACTACCACCTCCAAAATTACAGCTGAATCTTACAACCTCCTTCATTCTTTGATCGTGCCAATATATGGAAAAACCGTCGGGATCATCAAGGTTAAATTTTTTGCCGTCACTAAAACAACCTTTTTCCATTCTTCTGTCCATTACATATATTTTTTCGCAAAATCTAACCTAGCAGATTTGTGTCTGGCAGACAGCTGAGGTTTTTTCATCGGTTTCTTATAGCAAATGTTCTTATCTGGTTTAAAAATTTGCTGTACCTGACGTTTTCCAATCGGAAGTTTATATTTTTTTTTAATATTTGTGAAGCTCAAGGCCTGGGTCCTTTCTTATTTCTCTAAAAATAAGCGATTTTTGGCGGGGGCTTATTTTCGTCTTATAGTCATACCGGCGAATGGTCAAATATTTTTCACCCAAACTTAAAAAGTTGCGAATAACGGTATGAGAGCGGTTGACTTTTTTCGCAATTTCTCTCAATGAAAGCCCAGAATCATTATATACGGTTATTTTTCCTTTCTCTTCATCCGATAAAACCTTGCGCCGGGGCATTGTTGATTAACAAATCTGAAATGCTGTTTCCGAAAAAAAATCTTATCAAAACTGCTACATTTCTATCTTACTTTTTTGGCAATTACCGTTAATAATATAAAATTAGAATTGTTCCTCCAATTGACAAATTTTTCACAAATAACTTTACTGTTTTTATAAGAACTTCGCACTCAATCCACAGTATTCAAGGAACTGTGACGAAATATCCGGTTTCAATTACCTCAGCTTGAGGCTTAGCAAAAACTTTGCACAGCCTTTGCTTCATACAGACGACCATTACTCATTAGGAACAGAAAAAAAAAATATTTTGAACTTAAGATAACAGAATTATTGAGTACCACATTGAATGCATGTGATGTTTTTATAAGAATTTCGCTCAGTGTACATACGTATATACACATAAACCTGAATTAATAAATACGTATAAAACAAGAAAACAAGAAATTTTGTTCTATAACATCTAATCACATTTTCTAAAAAAAACGAGGGATTTTAATTTTGAAAACAGGGTATTTTCCGGGGGATTTTGGGTAAATGTGTGAATTCAAAACAGGGGATTTTAGAGCACGGGGCATTTTGGAACGGGGGATATCGGGGTGCTCCCAAAATAAACATCTCACAAAAGTTTAGTTTCTTATTTTTACTATCTTCAACACCACGTACGAATGGATTTTGGGTCTTTGGAAGAAAAAAATGATCAATACGAAAATGTAACTACAATATATATTTTCCCAAATTTTATGCGTTTCTAGTGACATTTTGTTGTCAGAAATTAGTTGTACCTTTAGTATTACAATTTGTATTGTAGTTTCCATTTGATATGTGAGCTATCGTGTGCGATCACCCCAAAGCCACTCGATTGCGGGTGGAATCTGCTCAATCCATAACGTGTGCGGTAATTTGCACCCTGAGTAATAAGACAGTCGGCGCGCAAAGTCATCAAAGCTCCAGTGCGTGTTGTACTAAAGACCAATTCTTTTTAAATGGAGGATGGCTTCGAGAGTGTAGTTCATGATATGAATGTGAAGGGTAAGTAAGTAAAAAAAAAACCTACTAACAAGTCGATCGAATTTAGCTTGCCGACTAAATTTAAATCGAAACGACTGTCAAAACAAGTCGAAACAAAGTTACATGCCGCCGTTTTCGTAAATTTCGGGTCGCTTCAAAATACATGTCACCTGCCCAGTTTGACTTATTGAACGCAACTAATGCAGTTCTTTGTTAGTATTTAAACAAATTATAGCAATTTATCTGTTTTTGTTTTTGCAATACGAAGCTAAGCGGAGGAACTACTACGACCGACTTCTTCACACTATTTTAATTTTAACATAGATGCAAAAAATAATATACGAGTAGGTAGCTGTTATATGTTATTTATTTAAAATGTAAATTTGTGTAATATTTCAGCTCATACAAGATGTGCAAATTTTTTACTTATTTCATTTTTATAAACATTTTACCATATTTTGTACGCACATATTTAAAAAAAAATTCTTGAATATAAAAAATTGTAGATTTTAAAGCTTTTACCTATCACAGTCTTAAACGCTATAAACTATTTTAACATATTAATGCACAGTTCTATTGTATATATACATATCTATATACATCAAATTGAAATATCTCTTGGCCGCGTAATTTTTTGTTAACACTTTTCACCATGGTCTCCAAACTGTAGCGTTTTCAACCCGATTTTTGGTTTCTGAATCTAAAGCCACCTTAAGCAACAGTTGGGGTGAAGAATGTGATAACAACGATGATGTCGAACATTCGCTATCACTACCGTAACCGGACGAAGCTGGGCTAGACATCGTTGGCAACTGTTGAGTGTAAATATTTTCTGCTTCACAGTAAACCTTCAATGGAGCATTTAGTTCAATTGAAGATCCCCAGTTGATTTCGATTCCTGACGCTAATTCATTCAATCGAAATCCCAAGTGTGTCATCACCTTTGTTCCTAGGGCGATATCTACGTTTGGAAGATAAGCTAAACAGCGGGAAACTTCGTTAGCAGCTTGAATATATCCCGTTCGAAAACTTTCTTTTGTATTAGATGAAGCCGTAGACTTGATGCTTTTAATATTTCGTAAATGTTGAACTGTCAATTCCAGAATGTCGGCCTTTTCCATTTTTAAATGTGTATCTCCATTCTTTTGTTTCATGTATTCCACAATCAGATCTTTTAACTCATCCAAGCACCTATTAATCCTGGCACGCCTTTTTCGTTCTAACATTGGTTTCATAACTTTACGGTATTGATATGTCTTTGACATTTCGTATTTGACACTGTTCATTTTGATATTGTTTTCTATTAGCAAAATAATTTAAATTCGTTTGATAAACGTATAGTAAATTATACTTTTACTCTGTTTAACCTTCCACTTGCTGAAGTAAAATGATAAATAATAGGGATGTGCCACCCTTATATAGATGCACGTGAATATTGAGAAGCATAATATATCTTCTGCCGTAGTTTTATGATGTAAAAGAGAAAAGAGGAACGAAATATTTACTTTCTGGGTTCCCTTTTATCCTCCCTTCAATATGAACAAAAAGTATGTTGGTGATAGGTACGAGTATACTGCTGGTGTATAGATATACAAATGGTGGTGATTCGAGAACATATACACTGTGCCTTGTGCACATGGTGGTTAGTGGCGGGATGACGTATTCAATCCTCGGGCCAAACAGCCTGCGTGCCACAAGCTGCTTCCATACTACATTCTCAGCTCACGACCCGTGGGAAACATTTTCAAAGTAAGTTTCCCACGCTGTGTTTCCATTATTATTCGGCAGCAGCCACCTGCCCTTCGTCAAATTATGTTAAATGCACTTACTTACTGTGTTCTCGGTGGACGTGTGTGAGTGTCGTATACGTTTCGTCATCGTCATCCTATACTAAAAGGTGATTTAGGAGAGTAAACTATAACAAAGTGTGAGAAACTCGTGTCAGCAGCTGTTGTTGTTCAACCCAAATACCATGTGAAACAAATAAGAACATGAATGTATAATTTTTTTACAGGCACGAGGGCAAGAGAAAATTTTTGCGCAGCACAGAATTTAAAAGGATGTGACGATTGCGTTGAAAATTAAACGCAGTGATAGAGCTTATAGTAACTACCATACTTGACTTTATACCTAGTAAATTTCAAATTAAGTGTAATGTGGTGGTCATATGTTTCCTTTTTTGATCACAGTTATTTGTTGCTAGTTTGCAACAGCAAGTCTTCAATGAAAAAATGGGATAGGTGTGGACTGACTGACTGTTGATTTGAAACAGGTTATGGTATTATACCTACCTACATATGTACCTATACCGTTTTTTTTTATTATTATATGCATACATATGTTATTATACTCGTGTAAATATGTATCTATGGACACGATAGGTGTTCCTAATAATATCAATGTTCAGTCTGTTACGCTTAACCAAGTAGAATGTGAACTATAGCCGCATGCACACATGTGTGTATGTAGGTAGGTACAACAATTCATATTAAAATATGAAATTTTGCAAAATTGTTGTATATACATATGTTTGTATGTTTGCACATACATATGTAGTTATGTTTCTACATCGCCATTAAAATAAGCATGGAAAAGCTAGTGGCTCGTGCTATAGTGGGTAAGGTAAAAGTCAGTGCTTGAAGATTAGCATGACGCGCTTCAGAAATATTAATGTTATAATGTCATATTGGGCTCGAACTGGGATATGAAAAAAAAATTAAATCGCACTTCCTTTAAACGTGATGTGAGATACCTATTTGCATTTGGTAAATGAAAAATTAAGGTACGTATGTAGTTTAATCTTTTTAACAATTTAGCAGGTTCTATGTGAAGGGTACATAATTTTTCATTGGTGAAAAGTAAATCTTTTAATTTGATAACGATTAATTGGTGGTAGTTAATATGTAAAATGAGAAAAGGTAAACAAATATCTAATTTTTACTAGGTACATACATAACATATGCATGTTTGTATTCTTGGAAATGCGGAAAGCAATTCTTGCGCGGTACTTGGCCAAACCAGTTACATTTCACGCTGCGCCAGACAAATATGTAAATACTGTACATGTTCCTCCAAACAATTTCTATTAAATTCAGCTTAATAAACAAATTAGGATTTTCTTTAACAATCACACCTACCTACATATCTATATATACAAAATTGCGTTTATGCTGACTTAATGTAATGTAATGGGATCATTTTGATTAGGCTTCAAATTTAAAACAATTAAATACAGGTGACAAAAGCAGATAACTCCCTCCCTCTTGTTAAGCGGTAAGTAGTTGTTAATAATTGATAGATTAAATAATAGAGTGTTTCCTAAAAAGAAGTGAACAAAATTTTTCTTAGTAAACGAAAACAAAATTGGCGCAGTCGGTAGGATTCATGGAAAATTATGAATTGACTTGCACGTATGCACGTATGTAGGTACATATCTACCAGTTACGAAGTGACAATTGTAAAAGGACTTCACATTTACAGTGGCCCCCAGCTTAACTGATGCAGCCAACTTTCTAGTAGAAAAATGATAAAAATAGAAAAACAATCCCACCAAAAACATGAAAAACAAGATGGGATTTGAATTTTGAATTTTTTAGTGTTATACCTGGAATCTGGAACGCACAAAGAAAAGAGAGGGTACAAAGTACCTCGTTGGGCCAGTATTAAGTCGGGTCCTGGACTTCTGGCTTTACCGTCAGAGATTTAAGGAATATGAATGTTCGATAGCACGCAACGAATTTTATATTAATAGCGAATGTCCAGTAACACACACAGCGAATTAAAATAGCGAATGTCCAATTAATCATTAAAAATTTACTCTTTAAGTCCATTATAACAACACCATTTTCGATAATTTTAGGTACAGCGATTGTTTCATATATTTCAAATTTACCTCTTGTTACTGTAGGTATTTGTACAATTATAACAATTTTCGAATTTTTTAATTCCTATTGTTCTCAGGATTTTGGAGTAATTTTCCATTGTAGGTTCTATTCGAAATATGTTATTATCTTCTAATAATCGAAGTTGATCTAATAATTCAGCTGGTTCAATAACTCGATGGTGTAATATACCTGCTTGTATAGGGTCCGCCAAAAATGTTTTTTTTGAAAATGCTATAAAAAAAAACTACTGAATATTTTCTCAAATTTCTTTTTTTATTTGAAAGTACAATCCTTCCGGTTAATAATGGAAAATAATTTCATTCAAATGGCTGCCTCGGCTGGCCGTGCAGTAGCCTACACGATCGGTCCAATTTTTAAGCACATTATCGATTGTGTGCAGCTGTATTTCACCAATGGCTTCACGAATATTGGCCTTTAAAGCGTCAATTGTCTCTGGTTTGTCGGCGTAACACTTATCTTTTACGGCACCCCACAAATAATAGTCCAACGGTGTCAAATCGCAGCTCCAGGGTGGCCAAACGACATCAGCTCTGCGGCTGATAATGCGATCTTCAAAAACAGGGGGCAAAACACCGAGTGTAGCTTCGGCTGTGTGGCACGTAGCGCCGTCCTGTTGAAACCAAATGTTGCCAATATCCTCCTCTTCAATTTTTGTGAACAAAAATTCGTTCAACATGGCCCGATAACGATCGCCATTGACTGTAACGGCCATTCCTTGCTCATTTTCGGAGAAAAATGGCCCAATTATGCCTCTGGACCAAAATCCGCACCAAACAGTGACTCGTTTTGGGTATGCGTGCGGGTTTTCTGTGCCCCAAATGTGACAATTTTGCTTGTTTACATACCGGCCAAGATCAAAATGAGCTTCATCTGAAAAGATGATTTTTTTGGCAAAATCGACATCATCTCTAAGTCGATCGTAGGCCCACTTAGCGAAGCGTTGTTCAAGCATATACACAACCATATTCGTTCAGCGGAAGGATAAAACTAATTATCTGTCAAATCAGACATGAGCTAAGTGTTACCATTCACGAAATAAGCACTAGTTGGAAAAAAAAAAAACGTTAGATGGCGGACCCTATATAAATAAAAGGCTATCTACTATCTGTTCCATTTCCATTTCTAATTGAAGTAATTTGTGGTTAATTTTCCTTGATATTTCCTCAAAATATGATATAACTAAAAGTGTCCGATTAATATTTCTTTCTACATCATGAACTTTATTAATTTCATTAATGATTTCGTTTATTTTATTAAGGTTGGCATTACTGTTTTTAATACTTTCTAGAACTTGTCTATTGAGATGGCTTAAAACTTTTATATCTTCATCCATGCCGTTTTTTATACGCTTTTCATATTCATTATTAGTCCTGATTGCCTTGTAATAATACTCTGCATCGTCATTATCCATTTTTCCAAAAAGAACTTTAAATCCTGAGCCCATTATATTAATTAACCCGCGTTTTGGTCTAATTGATTTCCCTACTATTCCAAAAATAATTCTTATTCTATGATCAAGTTTTGATATTTCATGCTTAGCTGATTGTTGGAATTCTTTACAGCCTTTTTGCGATTCTATCAAGAGACTATCAATTGGGCTAATTAAACATCGTGTGTTAGAACTTGAATCTTCTAAATCGCTTATGTTTAATTTTGTAATTAATGCTACCTTGCTTTTAATTTCTTTGGCTTCTCCAAGGTAGGAAAAGTATATCCCAGTATTATTTTGTAGTTCCTCTATTTTCAAATCTATTTCAGCGTGGTCTGTGTGAAGAACAGGGTCCTGAAATGTGCAGTTTAACATTAGACTTGTCAAATTTTTGTCGTTTGGTATTTAGTTGTATTATTACGTTGTTCTCATTAATTTCCAAAACTTTAAATGGGCCTTTATATCGTTTATGCAATTTACCTTTCTTATCATTTTTAATTAACACTTGTTGGCCAACTCTGTACTCTAAAGGATTTACTAGTCGTTTGTCATACGTAATTTTTGATTTCTCTCTACTTACTTTCGTGTTTGTCCTTGCTTCTTCAGAACAGAGTTGTTCTTAATTCATCCATATAATCAAACATTGATTTCTCATTTTATGAATTTACACTACTAGGTTTGCTTAACTCAAAGTCGAATACTAATTCGTAGGGACTACACCCCATTGTATTATGAACTGTGCCATTATAGCAAAATCCAGCATATGGCATTCGGTTATGAAAATCTTTGATTTGATTCAATTCTTTACGTGTTGCCTTTAGGTACTCTAGAAGTCTGTAGTGTGCTCGTTCTACGCTTCTGTTAGTTTGCACAACTCCTCAAACAAACTGTTGCAAAATTCTGATCCATTGTCAGACAAAATGATTTTTGGCATCCCGAAATTAAATATCCACTCTTCCATCAAGACGCCAGATACAGGTTGCATATCTTTTGATTTTAGTGGTACAAATTTGATGAATTTGGATAAGTTGTCTTGAATGGTTAACCCGAACTTAAAACCTTCATTTGTTTCCTCAAAAGGGCCTACTATATCAATCATGATCTTTTCTAAGGCTCTTTCTGATGAGGTCACAATTTCCATAGGGTTTCTAGTTGGTACACGATTTACCTTTTCGGTCTAAAATTTGGGGCAGTTCCTAACAAAATTCTCTATCTGTTTCTGCATACCTTTCCACTTAAATTTTTTTCTTACCTTTGCATAAGTTGCTTTTTGTCCAGTATGACCTCCTAATAACCATTGATGATATTCCTTGATGATAGCCATTCTTTTTTCTGGATCAGCTACTTCTTCTGTATTATCTGATTCTTTCTTATTTGGATTGAATGTCGAGTCATCGCTAACTTCGAATAAATTATCCGGTTGTTTCCATCCAATTCATTCTCAGGTTTTCATCGTAATACAATTTGGAATTATGACACCACCCGTGATTTCTTGTTGTGATATTTCTTCGTTCAAAGTGTTATTCACTTTTACAACTCTAAAAACTTCAGACCTTTCTTTAACTATAGTTTCCTGACTACAATATCTCAATGGTATCACACCGAGCTTACTACTCATAACATTTTTCTCATAATTTATTGAAAATCCACCTTCTCTCAGGAAATGATTTCCGATTAACCCATCATAATCATGTAACAAATTGTTTTCAATAACTTGAAAATAAATGTTTGTAGGAATCGTTTTTCCAACTAGGGGAATAAATTCGATATTCGCTTCTATTTGTCCTAAACTTTCTCATTTTTGACCGCCTATTCCACTAAACTTTATCTTTTTGTCTATATCTACGTCTTTTTTGTACACTCTATTCGGTTTGATGAGGGACACTTCTGCACCGGTGTCTAATATCAACCTTTTTAAATCTCCGTTAATTTCAATCAATACATGAGGACTTTCAAAACTATCCAAAGCTTTAAGCTGTATAGATGCCTCATTCCTCATACAGCCTATTGAAAATTTTCCTGCTTAAACGTTTTGGTGTTAGAGTTTGACGTGCTGGGACCGGCTCTATCTTCACTGGAGTCATTCTTTTTTTGTAATGTAAAAAATTTAGCTATATGGCCAGGCTTGCCACAATTATAGCAAAGTCTTTCTTATTTATTCTGATTAGAATCATTCCTCTTTGGTGGTTTACAAACTTTAGCGATATGGCCAGGCTTGTCACAATTATAACAAAGCCTTTCTTGAAGATTTATCTTTGCCAAGTTTTTTGCAGTATGATCTTTTTGTATGTTGATTCTAAAAAGATTAATACGCGGTTCTTTCTCACATGCGTATTCACTGGCTTGAGATAGAGTTTTAGGCAGTTGCGTAATTGTATAAGTGGAAAGTCGTTTGTGCAATCCGTTAATGAAAATAGTTAGTGTTTCATTTTGGATATATTCAATCTGGCCAGATTTGTGTTTCCTCTTTAACATCAGAAAGTTTCATCTTCAGTAGACGCCTTTGAAGCGTTTCGACGCGTTGCAGATAATGTACCACGGATTCGTCTTTATTTTGTCTAATGGAGATTAGCTTCCGATGCAACTGGAGAGCGCTATGAGGTTCTCTAAAAACTGCTACCAACTACTTTTTTAATGATTCCCAACTACCTATTTCTTTATTCATCAAAATTGTCGACGCAATGCCACGGATTTTTGTTTTGATGAATCTAAACAGAATGTGTCTCTGTGTTTCAGACACCAATTCGATGGCATCGTTGCATGAGTCAATGAAGTTGAAAACTTCCTCACCGTACCATTGTTGTGATGACGTTAATTCGGACTTCGGTAATTTTAACTAGATGCTCCCTAAAACTATTATCTGAACTGTTTCCTATACAATTGTCAGCATCGGTATTGCTTTCGTTATCTGAACTATCTGAACTATGCTCTTCGCTATTAGAACCATTTTCATGAAATCTTGAGAACATGAATACTTATTGTTTTTAACTTAATTCTTTAATACACATTTGAACATATACGTAACAATTACTTCACAAAAAAAATTAGTTACAATAAAACTATTACTTTAATTTTTTAATATTCCTCTTATGACTTTGTAGTATCCCACCGCTGCTGCCACCAAAAATTTGTGTTATGCCTGGATTCAGGAACGCACAAAAAAAAAAGAGAAGTTACATACAAAGTCCCTCGTCGGGCCAGTATTAGGTCGGGTCCTAAACTTCTGGCTTTACCGTCAGAGATTTAAGGAATATGAATGCTCGATAGCAGGCATCGAATTTTATTAATAGCGAATGTCCAGTACCACACACAACGAATTAAAATAGCGAATGTCCAATAGCACACACAACGGGTTAAAATACCGAATGTCCATTAACACACACAACGATTTAAAATAATGAATGTCTTTATTAAAATAGATCGACATTAACTCGTCACTTACAAAATTCAACTCAACTCAATTCTTATTGCTAACTTAATTTATAAATTCATATTGCTAATTCATCAAAATAAAATAAATGTGGGAATGAGAAAATTTTCTTTTTGCTGACCTAATTTTTTTTTTTTCTTTTTTTTTAGAACTTAACACTCAAGAGGGTATTACTACTCTTAAAATGCCAGAGCACGTGTTAAGTTTTTCGGAAAATTGGATAGAGAGAGAGAGAAAGATTTTTGGGCTCAGTGGTTATTTCGCTCCATGGGTGGCATCCAACATTTAATGGGGAGACTAAATTACTAGTGTAAATTGGACTTGATGTTATATTTAGGCAGCCATTCATCTCACAAGATTTTAGTTGCCTGAAAAAAAGTCTTTCGGTCACGGCTGGTATTGAACCCCGAACCGTCCGATTGGAAAGCCAACACACTACCACTTGAGCCACTGCCACCCACCTAATGTTTGGTGTGCTTTCCTGTTATTTGTTCGGAAATGCTGACTACATAATATCTAGTATCATATCAATAAAAAAAATAAATACAAATTCAAATTTTTAAACTCATTTAACCCTCTACCGCATGAATTATAAACGAAATGAAATAAAAATGGTTTGAACACTTATTATGGGGTTAAGAAAAGGTAGTACATAGAATTTTTACATATATTACATGTATATACTGTTTTACATATAGAAACCATATATGGGTTTGTATGCACTAAGACGATTTTCAGTTAAAAAATTACCGGCCATATATGGTTTCGTATGCATTATAGCATAAATTGTTTGAATGCTATCTATTCGTGGAATTTTGTCAAGCAGTTCCTTTTATCGTTATAGCACAAGATCACTCTACATTTTCTGCACTTCGTAAATGTTTTCTGTCCACAAAGTTGGCATTTTTGGCATTTTTTTATCATTCGGGGATATGGTCAACATTATCAGTTCTCACTGAGTTCAATGGAAGATCCTGATTCCTAGCCCTCTTCGTTCTGGCTTTTTTTTTTTGAATGAGTTGGTGTTTCAGGATTGAATGGGGATGGACTTGCGTGACTTGCATTACTTTCACACCTTAGTGGTGTTCCATCTCTGCTTTGATTAGCAATTATATTTGTAGGCGGCCTCTTTTTCGTGCCAATACTGCTTTGCCAGATTTGCATATGTGTTCGGCAACGGCTTGATTGAAATCAAGTAGAGCCATATATGTTTCTGGATTATTCCTTCTCAACAGAATCCATGCATTGACAACACACATGTCCACCATATGAAAAAAAATTCTCTTATACCATTTTTTGGACCTCAAATGAATTCTACATAAGCCCAGCGTAGAATCTAATAGATCAACACCTCCTATATGCCTGTAAACTGTAACAGCTTGCGGGCAGTTAATATTCTTATACTGTTTTTCTTTTCGGAAGTATCTT
This sequence comes from Volucella zonaria, assembly GCA_963966105.1. Taxonomy (NCBI): domain Eukaryota; kingdom Metazoa; phylum Arthropoda; class Insecta; order Diptera; family Syrphidae; genus Volucella; species Volucella zonaria. The sequence goes on along the minus strand of OZ014530.1, from coordinate 102,943,945 downwards.
TGTTTTGTAGTCGTCGGTTCGCTCCCCTCCCTACATAAGTTGAAAGTATATAAACTGGTTTGTTATCAAACCAAGTGACGGCACTTACCCGGACTCTTTCTATGGTACCAGCTTTTTCAATGCAAAACCAACGTCCTCTTGTTTTTTTAATTCTTTTTCTGAAGGCATTTCTACTTTGGGGACACGGTTCAGACTCACAGAACCTATTGTCAAGGAAGATCTTATGATTTACATTTCCGCTAACTTCTAATCGGGTGCACCTTCAGGACGGTCACCAGCAAAGATATCAAAGTCATAACTAAATCCAGATACTTCACTCAGGGCGTGATTTTTGTATCCCCACTTATTAGGTTTTACGGGATTATATTGTTTCAGGCCCTGTCGAACTTTGGTTGGAATTATTTGTTCGTCAACTGCTAAAAATTCTTCCTTTGGCACCAACAAAAGGTGCTGCTTAATGCCCTCAAAAAGCAGTCGCACTTTAGAAAGCTAACCATGTTCTGGATTGCCATTTGGAATAAAATTGTTGTTGAAGTTATTTTTTTTATGGCTTCAAATCTATTGCATGTCATATCTGGGGTTGTCCTATAGCCTTGTTCCAATAATGCCGCGGTAGTTTCACTATAGACATAAAAATCACCATTCCAATAAATTGTTCCATTTCCTGTATATTTATGTTGGTTGGTTTGTTTATATTATCTTGTAAAGATTTTAGATTGGATTGATTTGCAATAGTTTCATAAGGTCTTTAGGAAAGGAATAAGAAAAAATTTGCTAGTGATTCAAGTTTTTCAATAAACGCCGGTATCTGTGTTATTCCTGTGAATTTGAAAGTATTTCCGTCAAAGGGGTCTAAATGTTCTGTTATCCAATTTACTTTGGTTGACTTAATTTTTTTCGATGTAGAGGAATCGCTCTCTGTCTCAGGGATTACAACAGATCTTCTATGACGTTGAAATTGAATGGGAGGAATATATTCGCTATCAGAATCCTAAACTAGATCGTTATCACTTCGGAAGCCATCACCAGGTATAGGATTTACATGCCTATTATTCCCAGAAAAGCTCTTTGAATCCATTCTACAAGCACAATTACACATTCCCCCAAAAATCAGTCAGTTAGCTCACCAATGCATATAAGACCATATATGGTCTTGACAAAAAGAAGTTAGTAAGCATACGAGTGCATACAAGACCATATATGGTCTCTTAGAAAAAGCTCAAACAAAAAGCCATAAAATAAATTATCATAAAAACAGGAAATAAAGTTTATAAATATACGAGTACAAAAGAATAATAAAAACATAAGATAACATTTTTTAATTTAATGGAGTTTACCTGCTTCTTATATAAATATATATATACATACTATACATATATATTGGGTACACTGACTTCAGTTAACACGTGCGCTTGGAACAATGAGCTTTTTTGACAATTGTGACTTTGCTATTGATAACAAAAACCGTTTTCTACGCATAAAAGAGACAAAGTTCATTTACGTGAATGCAGTTTTTTCCCATTCGTACAATATAATGGAAATAAATCATATTGAAAGATTCTCTTCGGAGGATATGCACGTTGCTTAAGCACTGATTACAATCGTTTGGTCATTGACTGCGCGAGTCTTTCAATGTAATCAGAAGTTATCTTGTTCCACGCTTCCCGAAGCGCCATAAATTCCCATTACGTTTAAGTCTGGAGACTGCGAGTGCGTTTGGATTAAATGTTTGAAGGAGCTCAGTTTTGTGCTTAGGATCGTTGCTTTAGCAACGTTTTTCAAAATGTTCTTTAAAATGTCTAAATAAAGTTTTTCTCCATGCTGCCCTCGATAAGCGATAACTTTCCCACCTCAGCCGAAGGCATGCAGCCCCAGACCATAATGTGTCGTCCACCACGTAAAATCTTCGTTTGGAGCTCTGTTTGAGGTTGCCTCCAAACGTATGCTCTCTCATCACTCTCTCCGTGGATATCAAATTTTATTTGGAGTTTTCCTTCCATTGTTTTCCACTCTAATTTGGTGTAAATAACGTTCAGTAATATCTTGAACTGTCGACGAACTTAATTTTAACATTTCCGCTATTTTTCTCTGACTTTTCTATCTTTAAAATGTTCAATTATTGTGCTAATTCATCGAGTTCGATAATTGCGCGGAATGCCACGCCAAAAAGAAAATACCAACCGATCTCATTGTACAACGGAAGCCAACTACTTAAACAGATGTTGTTTTCAACCAAACGAGTATAATGTATCATTTAACGTGGGCGCTACTATTATCGTTTATCGACAAATATTAAAGTTTTAGATTTTAAGAACATTTAAACAATTAAAAATTGAAATAAAAGAAAATTATTAAAAAATCAAAAAACCCGGCTGCGTAAACAGCGAATTAAAAGGGTGGAAACAAGATGAAATAGAAAAATTAATATTCTTGTCCCCCTGCTTAAAATGGTCACGGTTCTCAGCCTTGAGGGTGCGATATTAGCATGTGATAGAAAATATCGTGGACTCTTTAAAATTCATTAAAGCAAATGATAACATGCAGTCGGAGGCATTTTACATTGCTTGACGGGAGCTACGCCGAGTTAAGAGGTTTAGTTATCTAGGAATTATCATCGCGGTTAACGGGAGCACCGTACTTCATGAGGATCGCAGAATTTAAGGGGTTAGGCACTCTGGGATTTTCAAAAAAATAATTTTTTTTATTGCTTTCAATGGTCCCTTAGAACCTCAAAAATGATATCCCAAAAGATTATGTCCGGGAAATATCTCGAAGTACTTATTTTTCAAAGTAACATAGTACAAGGCGCCAGGTAGGCTTTCTATAAATAAAAATTTTAAAGGCGTTTATCTCAAAACTGCATTTTTCAAGTTGGCCGCACCCATAACTTGAACAATTTTCAACCAATTGACTTCAAATTTTAACTAGATCTTTAGAAGTATATTGTCAAAATAAGTTAGTAGGATTTTTTTGTTTTCATATGGCACAGCTCATTTGTTATTAACAATCTTCTGGCGATTTTTCGGCGCATTTTGCAAATATGACTTTGGAAGTGCGCCATTCGGCCAACAATCAATATATCAAAAAAATTCTACGTACTCTTTAGCTGTTGTTATGTACAATACAAAAAAAATGTAGTGGCTCATCATAATTCAAACTTATAAGAGCTGTTAGTACGGCCGTAGACCCTTCAAAAAAAGACAGGTCATCTGAGAAACGCTGCACAGCCGCCATTTTTAAATAAAGTATTCTATAAAAATTATATTTTACACGCAATCATATGTACAATAAACTTCTATCTTTGTAAACTCGATTTATTTTATATTTTTCCTGAAAAAAAATCACAAAAAGCCTATTTTTATGGCCTCTAGAGTGGCCTAGCATTTGACATTTCTATTTAACTTGTTATTACGAGTATTACTATATGTGTGCCTCGGACATATCATATTCGTGATTCACAGGAATCAAATGACACCTCATTTATTAAAATCGATCCAGCTCTTTGGAATAAAAAATCCCTCATACCACATACGAGTACATACATAGATAATTTACATTGAAACTGTTGTTATAATTGCTTTACAATTCCGCAACATACAGTCAGTCTGGGTATGTGTACGGACCGTCGATATCCAGTTTCGGCGTTTCCTTTAATGACCAGAGCAACCAGTTTCTAATTTAAGCAAAGCGGCGGTGTTCCTTCGCTAGAGATTACATCAAGTGTTTTGGTTTCTGTACTTTGAGAAAGCTGTTGAGAGCATTAACTATTCGTTGAGCACGGAAGGTGTTGCTACGTACGTATATTTGTAAATATGGTAAATCTGTCATATGTTATTTTTTATTCCGATATGGACGTTAAAATGCATATGGTATATGTATAATTATAAAGAACATTCATTTATTTATACAGTATTCCATTCGGTCCAATATGTGAAGCGTTATTCCGGCAATAGCGTGTCGAATGTTGGCCTCGAGCTCATTCAAAATGGTTGGCCGTGGTTGAAGTGGTAGTGGGCTGGCTTCCAAATCGGAAGGTTCGGTGTTCGGATCCCAGCCTCGCCCGAACGACATATCATCCATTTTTTCAGTTAACGAAAATCAAGTAAGACGAGTAGTTGACTAGAAATCAACATCAAGCCAATTTCCACTAAGAATTTACTCTATTAAATGTTGGATGCCACCCATGGAACGAAATAACCACTGAGCCCAAACATCTTTCTTTCTCTCTCTATCCCATAGATTCCCAAACTTTTTTGGCTGACCACCCCTTTGGCAGCATAATTTTTTTTCCACCGCCCACCGCCATAAAAACAATTGAAAAAATACTTATCTACTTTTTGCTCAAATAAAAAAAAAAATGTTAAAAGTATTAACACGCACGCACCCACTGTTCACAAAAAATAAGTTCAAAGTAAATTTCGCTTTATTAAAATATTAAATAAGAACATTTCAATGAGAAGGGTGTGCCTGGTGAATAAGTATTTGTAAGTTTCTGAATGTCTGGTTCGAATTTAGTTAGATAAAGTTACTTGCAGTTTATTCCTTTTCTTTGTAAGTAAGGTAACTACTGCACTGAAACCGGGCTCAGCTAAGTATGAAGATGGAAATGCAATAATACATTTTTGAACAATTTTCCATTAACTGGGGTATAGGGCTGGTATTTATTTCTGGAGCCAGAACAGCTGGTATCCGCATTTAAACTTTATTTTTAGCTCCTCATTTATTGTTAGCTCAATGAGCCCCTCTTCTAAATGGGACGATACATCCGAGTTATTTGCGAAGGGGTCCAGCGGCCAGTCCGGTATGCTCATATTGAGAATATCTTGAAATCGCTTTTTTAGATCCTCATGAAGCATTTCTAAGTGTTCGCAGTACTTTAGCAATTCATCCTTTTTGGCAGATACTGCTGCTAAGTTTTGGAAGATTTTCGTATATTCACCTCTGCCTAGATTACTTCTGAAGAGATTTAGCTTTTCCACAAAAGCAGCGATAAAGTTCCCTATTTTTATTAGGTTCAAGTGATCACCTTGCAGGTGGAGATTGACATCGTTAAATATTTTAAATGTGTCTGTCATATACTACAATATAAGCAATACCATGTTTTGATTGTTTCGCATTTCGTTGTCTCTAGTTTATAGAAATTCTAGAACAGTATCGAACAGATTAAAAAACCGTGTCAAACAGGTACCTTTGGAGCGACAGCGAACCCCCGTATGCAGCAGCAAATGATTGTAATCTTCGTTATTTTCATCACACGATTGGCTAAACGATGTTGTCGAGCTCTGACCACAGAAAGTTAACATTAGCCTATACCTGAGACCATTGGCGGTAACGGTGTCTTCTTCCTTATTTCGAAAGAAAAAAGGTCCGATGCTGACGCCATGCGATAAACCGCACCAAACAGTCAATCTTTGCGGTGCATTGATGCACCGTCCGAGAAGTTGATTTTTTGGCCAAAATCCGGATCCCGGCCAACGTTACCAGTGCCCAATTAGCGAACTCACATCATTGTGTATGGTCGTCCGGCTTCAATTCTTGCGTCAGTATAATCTTATACGGATGTCCAACAAAATAAGCCAGGTTGACCCTCTTGCGGTGCCCAATTCAGCTAATCGGTGCCAAATCGACTGGGTACCAATCTCTGTCTGGTTGGTGGCTTAAGAGACTCACGCTAAACTTTTTCACGGTGCCTGTATACTGAAGCCATGATGACGACCGACCTCACGACGAAATTCACGTTGCTTATTTACAACTGAGCCATAATTTCGATAATAGTTTTTAATAATTTCCGCACGTTCGGCACGCTAAAACGATGCATGATGAAATGGCTAACCTTACTGAATATTTTGACAGCTGGATGTCATTGATAACTTTGACAGCTGCTGAAACATAGCATTTGGAAAAACTCATTGCTATCTGGTTACATGGCAGAATATTCAAATTAAAAGTTAATTCTTTGACATTTTGACAGATCGCCAAAAAAGTATAAACGAAATTCAATTCTGAGAAAAAAAAAGTGTGAAATGCGCTTCTGAATGAACTTCTTTTCACACAATTGCATTCATTTTTCTTCTATGTCGTCAATACTGTGCATCGGGAAATTGTTGTACTATACGCATGCAATATATCAAATGCATTTAGCGCTTCTTTCCGATACATGCATCTTGATTGTCATTGTCCATTGTTCTTTTGCCATAATTTCCGCCAACGAAAAAACACCGTCATAGGTCAAGTCATCGTCACATTGAATATATTTGTTAAATGTTTTCTTAAGAATAGACAAGTTTAAGACTTCTTCAAGTACCGGGCAGACCTCCGACGAGTGCACACGTTTGTCCAGCAAACAACAACATATAATAAAAAATAAAAAAAACACTGCACATTCCAATCACGCGCGCTAGTGAAAAAATAATAATTTAGTAAAAAAAATAATAGTGACGTGATTCCGCGAATCGGGGGATGGGGGGGAATCATAGTTTGGGCACTCCCACATCCCCTGCCTCTGGCCACTGCCGTTACTGTGTAACTCTGTCATATAGCAGAGGCAGGGACTGAGTGAATGTAACAACTGATGAATAGCGGGTTGCGAGTGTGAATTCTGTTGGTGCACTGTTTCATGTTGTTGTAAGGGCATAACACCTACAACAATTTGGTTCGGTAAGCCAACGTAAGAGTTTCCAAGTTGCAGCCCTGCTTAGCATCGTCGGTGTCTGTGCCTTTTGTGTTTGTTAGGTTGTAATGACTAGGGAACTTAGAGTGGACATAGCAAATATACGCGGGCAAAAAAGTAATAATTTTTCCTCGTACGTCCACGTCTGTAAATTCAAACCAGCTGTTTTGGCACTTAGTGAAACGCAGGTAGATTCCCGCCCACACTTCTCAGATCACTCTGATCTGAAGCTACCTGGCTACAAACTAGTGCCATTATTCTTTCCACAATGTAGTCCCTGTTTCAACCGGAATTCAATTTCATGTGCTTAAATATCCATCTCCGTAAGCAAATTATCCACTACTGCTTTATTTACAGAAGCACCAAACTGGACAGCAACTCGACCTTTAACGAGTTTGATGCGCTGTCTGACTCCATTCAAGGAATTGTATCCCTGTATCCACATACTAAAATCGTTATTACGGGCGATTTCAATACACACAATTCTGGGTGGCTTCGACATTCTGGACAGACAACACCCGAAGGACGGTGTGTTGAAATCTTCGCTGCTGAGAACAATTTAACGCAGCTTGTAAATGACCACACAGTTAGAGAAAAAATTCCTAAAAGAACCGTATGGCAATACGAGAAAGCCAATTGGAGCGGGCGTAACACCTTCTTTAGGAACTTTAACTGGTCGTTATGTTTACTCGATAACGACGTGGATGCCGCTGCTGATATGATCACTGACACTATTCTCCTTGGAATGAGATACTTTATCCCTTATCGGATTAAGAGTATCAGACCAAAAGAAAAGGCATGGTTTGATTCGAGCTGTAAAAAGGCTGTCAGGGTTAGAGAAATGTTTTTTCGGTTCTACATATAAGACCAACCCGACAGAAGAAAACCGAAAAAAGTTTAAACGAGCCAGGAATGACTCTATTTGATATTTCTATATTTCTATATGACCAAAAACTGAGTTTTTTACCTCAATGTCCCAAAGGTAGTAAAAGCTTTTGGTCGTTCATAAAACCATTCGAAATTCTGCCTCATCATCCATCCCAACGCTCATTTACAATGACATTCCAGCTGTCAGCTGTTTGGAAAAAGACAATCTGCTTGCTGCTCACTTTGCAGCCAGTTCAACACCTCTAGATTGTGCTTTATCTACGCCTACACTTGAGTGTGTCGAATCTTCAATGGGACGAATCCACTTTCGCACTCGTGTAGTTGCAAGAGTGCTCAAAGATCTTAACATCCAAAAATCTGCAGGTCCAAATGGCATATCTCCCTTTCTTCTGAAGAGGTATTCTTCCTCGCTGGCAAAACCACTGCGTAAGCTTTTTCATCAATCCTACTCTGTAGGACTATTCCCTAGTAGATGGAAAGCAGCATCTGTCCAGCCCGTCCCTAAAAAGGCGAATCATCTTCTCTCTCCTCCTACAGACACATTGCACTTACGTCCCTTCTTTCTAAGGTCATGGAAACGCTGATAAACCATCAGCTCGTGAAATATCTAGAAACACGAAAACTTCTCAATGACCGGCAGTACGGTTTTCGTTGCAACAGGTCCACTGGTGATTTGATGGTATGTCTCACCGAAAAGTGGAACCACAGTCTACACCAATCTAGTTGCACTTGATATTCCTAAGGCATTTGACAGAGTTTGGCATCAGGCTCTTTTGTCGAAAATGCGTGCTTTTGGGATCGATGACTCTCTTCTTCAATAGATTAGAAACTACGTTTCGGAACGTTCAATTCAAGTTGTTTTGGATGGTTTCAAGTCTGATGTTCATAGAATAAATGCTGGTCTGCCCCAATGCTCTGTTCTATCTCCGACACTCTTTTTAATTTTCATCAATGATCTCTTGTCTGCTACTTCTAGCTAATATTCCTTTGCTGAGGACAGTACTCTCTGCTTTTTATATTCGTTTCCGAACTCGCGTCCCTGCTCTTCGGCTGCAGAACGGGGACGGCAGCGTATGTTAAGCTCATTAAATTCCGATATTAGCAGCATAACCAATTGGGGAAATATCAACAGAGTGAAATTTTCTAAAGTGAATCGTCATTGGAGTTACTTCATAGATTAACTTTTAAAATTGCGATCTGACTTATGCTGGAATATTTGACATTTAAAAAGTTCTGCCACAAGGTGCGGTTAAGTTATCGATATTATTCAAAATCTTCACTAGCGGTCTATGAGATGATTTCACTATATGATTTGATCGCGTACAGGCTCAAAGAAGGAGATCATTAATTTGGTGCTGCAAAAGCTACACCGATAAGATAAAAGATATTGCGATGACTGATGACAAGCGAGAATGGGCAAAACTTTTCGATCGTAGGCCAACAAGGAAAATCATTTGCTTGTTGAAATGTAGTTAGATACCTTGGGATCTGGCGAAATAAATATCTTTATTTTAACAAAAATTTAAATGTTGGCCTAGGTAGACCCAAAGGTGCTTTTTCCCTTAAATATAGACAATTTTATAGCAGCCAATTCGAAGCGAGGGTGAAGGTAATCAGCTTCATGGTTCTTATCCAGACTATGCTTGTATTTGAATGTTCAGTGTCGTTCAACATAAGAACAAATTGCTTGGGGTGGCTTGCCTTAAGACTTGCTTTCGCTTTTACAGAACACCAGAACCAGATTACATATAATTATATCCTAATGAGATCTTGTACAATATGGCGAACTTAATAAAAGTGGACAATTTCGTCACTAAGTAGGTAGACTCGAAGGAACATTGCAAGAGCAATAACCTCAACGAGTAATCTGATCTTCGGGGTTTATTATCCCAACTATTTATATTACTAGATCGGAAGCTTTAGTGCCATTATCCTCCTAGAAATATTCTTTATTTCAGGGCTGATCCAGGATATCCCAGCGGTGCTGCTTATCTTCCACATCACTCGAACAGCTGAGCACAGGCTGCTTAATTACGGCGGTAGGGAGTCGAAACGTGGGTCGCAGATATTGCGCGGTAGCACATTGCATGGTGGCTAAGTGAAGAAGGTTCCTTCAATTTTGGAGCATCTTCGCTTATAGGCAAAATCGGATTACCTGACATTTTATAAGAAGAGTATAAGGTACGAGTACATGGCATACAATTCCTTTTTCAGTAGCAGTAGTGTGGAGTATTTACTGTCTATAGTAAGTGATGAATAAGCTAAAAATGCGATAGTGCGAGCGGCGTTTTACAAATATATTCAAAGAGAAGCAAAGAACGCAGTGACTAATCTAAAACAATCCGGATGATTGGAGTGTCACCAAAGGAACTCACACACTGCAGTTAATTTGGTAAGTGAATTAGCCATATAGTTACAAAATATTAACGGCAATTGAATAGTTTTAAATAATGTAGAAACAAGTTTTGTTAACAATTCGAAAAAGATGATGCGGATCACTTTGCTAAATAAAATTTATGAAAAGAATGACTTAGAAAGAATAATTGCGAAAAAGACGATACAAAAAGCAATTTTTGCGCAGTACTTAGCCTAAAAAGCATAAGACCGTTATATAACTTTGATCATACTGTTGCCTTATATCATCAAGAATTTTAACCGTTGCAGTAGCACAGCTATGTTGGGGCTTAAAACCCGACTGAAAAGGAGAAAGCAAAGAATTTCTATTTAAATTGCCAACTATTTGCTTTGCCAGTAATTTCTCAGAGACTTTTAACAGAGTAGGAAGGATACTTGTAGGGCGAAAAGCAGTAGGAAACGAGGGCCGTGGTTTCTTAGCAACAGGCCTAGCAGCCTTCCAATAGTCAGGGAAAGTAGAAGAAGCTAAACAATAATGGAATCACCCGTTGCATTCGATTTAAGGGCAACTACACTTTCAACGACATCATTCTCGTTTACTGCAACAGTCAGAGTCAACTGTTTTGCCAACACCTTTTTTTCATAAATTCGTGTTTGGAAGGAAGCGAATCGTTTAATGTAGTTGCAAATAATTACGCTTAGCACGTTGCGTGACGAAAGTCAATTGATTACCTATTAGACACTAAGCTTCCCAGTTTCTTAGTGTTGTTCTCCATTTGCTATGTTTTTTTCTGCGGTTATTTACTGTATCCAATATTTCGCGAGTTAGCCATGCACAATTCAAAGTTCTTACTTGTGCTATCCGCAGCGGGATATGATCACTAAAAAGCTCCTCAATTTTGGACTTAAAAAAGTTTGGCTTATTGTTAGTATGCTCAAGACCATAGAGTGTTTCCACGGTATTGCACATTCTTCCTTATGAAGTGAATGAACATCAATAGACTTAAAATCCCTGTAAGTGTATGTATACGAAATCGGGACATGTGAAGAATCAAATGAGGAACAAAACATCATATAGCAAGCACATAACATCTTTTTCAAGTATAGAACCGACTGGCATCGGAATGCAATTTAAATATATATATGTTATATAACATCGGAAGATCGATCTGTATCTTTGACTAGTAAGCTGAACATGGTATTGAAGGCACCTGTGAATATGTATGCCAAATATGTGAACGAACCAAGGAGCACTCAATATAGAATGTTCTACCCTTCTTTGAATTACGATCTCCATTTATTGCGATATGCCCTATTCTTAACCCTTCAATTCCCATACCTCTATTAATAAAAAATATTTTTAGTTCTTCCACTTGATGTAATGTTTATGCTTAGGTGACACTGGGCATTATTTGTACTTCTCTGGTACTCATTAGTTTCTATATAAGTCAAACAACAATTTTTTTTTTTCAGAAAGTATTTGCTTTAATTTAAAAAAGGGGATAGTATTTATTTTGATATAAACCTAAGTATTGTAGATTTATTTATTTTGGAACATATACCAACCTTTCAAATGTATCCAAGCAAGGTGGCAACATCCGCACAGCCAGTTCAGTCAGTTTTTATGCATTTTTATTTATATTACTTAATTTACACTTAAATGCTATACAAAAAAAACGCTTAAAAATTAGCTTAATTAACTTAAAATTATCTTATTCTAACTTACTGGCCCCATGCGGGCACTCTAAGTTAAACCTAACACTTAAACTAAGTCTTTCGACGTATATTACAGTTTGTCTTTAATTTTATATTTCCATTACAACTAAAACTAAGAAAATAGATTTTAAGCAAAAACTTAGTATATGGACATAGTATTATAAAAACCTAAAACTAAAAACTTACAGACTACTTAAAAATATATCTTAATCTACTTAACCTACTTACATCTAATACGTACACATATATATATATATACACACATAATGCGTATATACTTAATATATACACATATGTACATATATATATATATATATATATATATGTTAAATTTTTTTTTTGTTATTTTTTATTTTTATTTGTTTTTTTTTTTTGTTTTTATATATATATATTTTTTTTTTTTTTCTTAAAAACTAACTTATACCTACTTAAAACTACGTAAGCCGGCCATGGCTAAAAAAATTAGGCTGGCCCACTTTGCTTCACATGAAGCTACCTATTACTTGAGGAATTCGATGACGAACCCTCCCCTCCTTCAAATAGCCACCAAAATTGTTGGTGCTGCCGAGCAACATCCCTCATGTCGCGACTCCCTACCGCTCTACTGAACCGGAGACGCTCCGCACTGCCATGTGCGACGTCTCTGTCGTAGTTGAGTCGCCTGTCCGCAGCTGTTCGAGCAACGTGGAAGATTAGCGGCACAGCCAATCTATCCTGGATCAGACCTTTGCTATCTAGATAGAGGAACGCTTCTGGAGGAACATAGCCATCAAAGCGAACTCTCTCATGATACATATAATTAGGGTAGTAAGCCCCAGAGATCAGGTTGTTCGACGATGTCATTGCTCTTGCAATGTGCCTTCGAGTCAACTTAATAACAAAATTGTCCACTCTTATTAGGTTCGCCCTATTGTATAAGACCTCATTGCGATAGAATTTTATGTACTCAGACTCTGGTGTTCTGTATAACCGAAGACAAGCCCTAAGGCAAGCCCTCTCAAACACCCGAATCTTTTCCAATAAACTGGCTCTCACGTTGAACCACACCGGACATCCAAATACAAGCATGGGCCTGATAAGGGCCATGTAGCAGATTACCTTCACCCTCGCATCGAGTTGGCTGTTGTAAAACAGTCTCCTTGTAAGCGCAAAAGCACCTTTGGCTCTGGCCAGAGCAACATCTATATGTTTGTTAAAATACAGATATTGATCTAGCCAGATCCCAAGGTATCTGACTACATTTCGACAAGCAAGTGGCTGTCCATGTTGTCCGACGATAGAGAACTTTCGCCAATTCTTTCTGGTATCCCTAGAGGCCCCAGACAAAGGCGTCCTAAACAGAATGGTTTCCGACTTCTGAAAGTTGATTTTCAACTTCCAGTCATCGCAATATTGTTTAATTTTGTCGAAGTCACGTTGCAAAAGTGTATTAATGACCTCAATCTTTGGACCTGATCTGTACGCGATTAAGTCGTCTGCGTACGCTATGGCATGGTGAAGTGAACCTATCAGATCACTTGTGTAAATGCTGAATAGGATCGGCGAATTTACCGCACCTTGTTGCAGACCGTTTTTAATGTTAAATGTTCCAGCAGAAGTCACATCGCCATTTTTCACGATGAACTGTCTACTGGAGAGCATATCAGAAAGAATATACAGCAGTGGTTTACTAATGCCCAACCTGTCCAGCTTGAAGAAGAGTCCCTCTAACCATACGGTGTCGAAGGCCTTTTCCAAGTCAATCAGGCAGGCACCAGTGCACTCTTTCTTGCCTTTGTTCCATTGGATATCAGAAACCAGTTTAGACGCAGCATGAATGATATCATGCCCCGCCTTGAAACCGAATTGATTATCCGGAACTATATGTTTGTCCTCAACCCACTTAGTCAGGACTCTATTGATCACCTTCTCGAAAACCTTACTGATGTTTGGAAGAAGACTGATCGAGCGGAGATTCGCCGGGTTGGAAGTATCTTTATTCCTTTTGGGAATAGGATGTACCACCGCAGTTTTCCAATGCGCTGGATAATGTGCATTATTCATTGCATTATTAAACAGGGTGGTATAAATGTCCACCGCTTCTAGTGGGAGATGTCGAAGCACAATGTTCGGTATTTCATCGGTTCCCACTGATTTCTTACTTCTAAGTGATTCGAAGATCGTTTGGAGCTCTTCCTTCGAAATGAACGGTGGTAATACCCTTTCGTTGGTGATGACATTATTTGCCATATTCTCGTCACTGAACTGGGTGAAACCCGAGCTCTCGAATCGCCAATTCGCAATTTCATTTCGAAGGCAGGAATTGTGCACAAGGACTCGACTCTCCAGGTCGTGGTTTGGGCCAATGATGTCATTCGCCTTGTACACTTCCTGGAAAGTCGCTCCTATAGCCTCTACCTTCTCCTGCGGGTCCTCGACCACAAAGAAGTTGTCATCATCAACGGCCTCATCTGGATCAATGCCTGCTGCTACAAGTATTTGTTCGTTGTTCGTCGTTCGGGCGATTCTAAGACATGGAAGGTCGTTCTGATTATTTCTCCGAAATATTTTATTTATTTGCGGGAACATATTCGGGTTGCTGGTGTTTACAGCCCGAATTTTATTGTTCCAATACAAACTTGCAGAATTTCTGTAATTTTCCTTTATTAATGTCTGGAGGTTTTTAATCGACGACTTCAATGTCATGATCTCCGGGTTATGTCTGTCAGTAAACTGTCTGTACAAGGTTTTTAGTCTTGACAGCAGTCTACTTTTTTGTCGGTGCAGTGCGTCAATAGTTGCGTTGCGGAATAAGTCTTCGTCGTCAGTGTGTTGATACCGAGGTATCGTTTTGTCCATTGTTCGTTTGATTGTCTCGTCCATTAGTATTAGATACCTGTCAGTCTCCTCGTTTGACAGATTTCTGTTGGATGGTGGGTAGAGCGAATTCGAGGAGAGTGCTCTAGGTGTCCAACGCACCCTACTATAATTGTAGGAATGCCTTTGCACAAACTCATCCAATTCCGCAATTTCGTTGGGAACAGTTATTTCGGTGCTGAGACCGCAATGGTCACTGTCATACACGAAAGTGCGCAGACAGTTTGTAGTTTGTTGGTTAGTACATGTCAGTTGTATTCGTGAGTCGAACAGCAGGAGATCCAAATAGGACCCGTGTCTGGGAAACGATGGACTATCCGTCGCCTTAAGCCCGAGTCGATACATTACACTGTGCTGACCCCACCAATTGAATAGTAGGTTCCCTCTAGTATTTGGTGTATTATTTCCCCAATCTCTATGTTTGGCGTTGAAATCTCCGCCGATAATAAAATAGTTATCTTCCAATTCCAGCCTCAGGAATCGAAACAGTGTCTCGAGTTCTGAGATGAATAAAGTGGATTGAGTAGCCTTAGATGCATAAACAGACACCATGTACAGCCGCTTTCCACTACGGAGAGGGATGTACATGACGCATGCTTCCAGCACCTGAAACCTACGTACTACACGACTGTATACTCTTTTGGAATGCAGTCCTTTTCTTACAAAGATTGCAACACCTCCTCCTTGAATGGAGTTGGGTCGGTTTCTTCGTAATATTTTATATCTTCTGTGCCTCATTTTGTGTCTTTTGGTAAGCTTAGTTTCGCTAACCAAAAGCACATCAGGGGTTTGGTCTTTAAGCAACTTAAATAGTGTGGCTCTTCGCTCGAACCTAAGCAGTGAATTAACATTCACTGCAAGGACCTTCAGGGTTTGCTCCGCCCTGTACGTACCCATTACGACTGGAGGTGCGTTAGGCCCGGCAGCAGCGCGTATATTTGATCTACCCGCTTAGCCTGTTCCTGTATTTGACGCTGAAGCTGAGCCATCTGCCCCTGAATAGAGAGCAAAATAGCCAGCATGTCAGGTACAGGTTCTGGTGCTCTAGGCGCTGGGGCCTGAGAAGCTACCTTTACTTGTTGTACCGTAGTTCCCCTACCTGCCGCCATTTGGGCGTAGGTAACATGGGGAGTAACGGCTGGTGTTTGTGTTTGCGCGGGTGGACGTTTAACTTCCACCTTTTGCTGCCGAGCCAGATTTACTCTTTTTATATATTGGAATTTAGGACAACCCCGATAATTTGCGGTGTGTCCCGTGTTCCTACATAAGGCACAAGAGAGTTGGCTTTTTTCTGACGCTCCATCCATACCCAGAGCGCATTCCTCTGACTTGTGGTTCTTTCCACATTTCACGCATCGAGGCTGCATTTCGCAGTTCGACGCGGCGTGCCCGAACCTTTGGCAGCGAACACATTGTAAAATGTTTTCACTCCTCTTTAATTTTTCCCAGTGTACAACCTGGTAGTCCAGGACTTTTATACTCCTTAGACCATCCAGTTTGCTGTTGGGACTTAGCTGGACCAGAAAAAACGGTAGTTTCCGCTTCTCCCTTTTGGCTCTAGCCGTGACGAAAGGCTTAACCCCTACGAATTTGAGCTCTTCGCACTCCTTCTCTTTCAGCAGTGCAAGGAGCTCCCCCGGATCGGTCGACGGTTCTAACCCCTTCAGCAGCATTGTTTGCAGCTTTTCACCCTTAGGGGTGTAGGAGAAGAACTCCGTCGTCGAATCCCTCAATAAACTTTTAATTTTGTGATAGCGCTCCACTGTGTTGCAGTGGATCGCGTGTCTATCTAAACTTAGTCTTTTAATAAAGAAATTGTTGCCTATGGCCGACTTACATAATTCTATTGTATCTTTCAATTCCATTTTATATGTATTTATTGGAGGCACCCTTTGCTTCATTGATTTCTGCTGCTGATTTTGCGGTTTTTGTTGCTGTTGCGCTTGATGTTGTTGCTGTTTTTGCTGCTGCTGTGGTTGCAGTTGTTGTTGTTGTTGATGCTGTTTTTGTTGGTTTTTTTGTGGTTGCAGTTTCTGTTTCATATGCTTTTGTGGAGTAGTATTATGCTTTACTGGCTGAGACATATTCTGTTGTTTCAGTATTTGTTTTTGTTGTTGTTGACCTTCTTTTTCATTTGTTTGCTGTTGTTGGTGTTGAGAGATTTGAGTCTCTTGCAGTTCCCTCGTTCTTCTAGCTATTTGCTTGGCTTTAATTACCAGCACTCGTTCTTGCATCAGTTTGATATTACTGTTAAGGGATTTTACTTCTTCTTCTTCGTCCTCTGATTCCGAAGCCATCAGAGAAGCGAAGCTATTGTTTGACCCCAAGTAGTCCACTTCCCCACCATCGGAGATGTCTTCCCTCACTCCAACCTGCGGCTTCGCAGAAGAAGCAGAAAGGGCGATGCGTTTTGTGGGGTTGGGAGTCGGATTTATCTTTCTCCTCCTCTTCGACCTTCTTTCACGTGAAAAGTTTCCAGAAAGAACTGCGTCATCGGCTGATGTGTTGGCGTCATCCGCTGACCCCGCTAATGGGGGAGCGGACCGCTCAGTTTTTTCCATCTGCCTTGCTTATACTTTTACTGCACGCGTGTTTTATTTGAAATATTAAACAAAAAAAAAAAAAAAAAAAAACAACAACAAAAAAAAACAAAATGTTTTGTTCCCCGGACGGGACTCGAACTCGCGCCACTTGGATTTGTGCTCATACACCAATTCAATTTAATTCAATTTATATGCATTTTTATTTGATTCCTTAACTTACTCTTACATGCTAGACAAAAAAACGCTTAAAAATTAGCTTAAATAACTTACACATAATCTTATACTAGCTTACTGGCCCCATGCGGGCACTCTAAATTAATCCTAACACTTAAACTATGTGTTTCGACGGATCTTACAGTCTATATTTATTTTTATATATAACGAAACTAAAACTAAGAAAATCAATTTTAAGTAAAAACTTAGTATATGGACATTTTATTTTTTAAAACTTAAACCTAAAAACCTACATACTACCTAAAAGATATATCTTAATCTACTTAACCTACTTACATCTAATATGTACATATTTTTTTTTTTTAATTTTTTTTATTTTTTTATTTGTTTTTTTTTTTTTTTTTTTTTGATTTTTTATATTTTTTTCTTACAATCTAACTAAACTATGTAAGCCGGCCATGGCTAAAAAAACAAAACTTAGGCTTTACCACACTGCTTCACATGAAGCTATCTATTGCTGGAGGAGTTCGACGACGAAGCATCCTCGCCTTCATTAAGCCACCAAAACTGCTGGTGCTGCTGAGCAACATCCCTCCTGTCGCGATTCCCTACCGCCCTACTGAACCGGAGAAGCTCCGCACTGCCATGTGCGACGTCTCTCCCGTAGTTGAGTCGCCTGTCCGCAGCTGTTCGAGCGACGTGGAAGATTAGCGGCACCGCCAATCTGTCCTGGATCAGACCTTTACTATCTAGATAGAGGAACGCTTCTGGAGGAATAAATCCGTCAAGGCGAGCTCTCTCGTGATACATATAATTGGGGTAGTAAGCCCCTGAGATCAGGTTGTTCGATGAGGTCATTGCTCTCGCAATGTGCCTTCGAGTCAACTTAATGACGAAATTGTCCACTCTTATCAGGTTCGCTGTATTGTACAAGACCTCATTAGGATAGAATTTTATGTACTCAGACTCTGGTGTTCTGTATAAGCGAAGACAAGTCCTAAGACAAGCCCTCTCAAACACCCGAATCTTTTCCAATAAACTTGCTCTCACGTTGAACCACACGGGACACCCAAATACAAGCATGGGCCTGATAAGGGCCATGTAACAGATTACCTTCACCCTCGCATTGAGTTGGCTGCTATAAAACAGTCTCTTTGTAAGGGCAAAAGCACCTCTGGCTCTGGCCAGAGCAACATCTATATGTTTGTTAAAATACAGATATTGATCTAGCCAGATCCCAAGGTATCTGACTACATTTCGACAAGCAAGTGGCTGTCCATGTTGTCCGACGATAGAGAACTTTCGCCAATTCTTTCTGGTATCCCTAGAGGCCCCAGACAAGGGCGTCCTAAACAGAATGGTTTCCGATTTCTGGAAGTTAATT
The DNA here is from genome assembly GCA_963966105.1 of Volucella zonaria. Lineage (NCBI taxonomy): Eukaryota > Metazoa > Arthropoda > Insecta > Diptera > Syrphidae > Volucella > Volucella zonaria. The sequence goes on along the minus strand of OZ014530.1, from coordinate 102,925,359 downwards.
TTCAACTTCCAGTCATCACAATATTGTTTAATTTTATCGAAGTCACGCTGCAAAAGTATGTTAATGACCTCAATCTTTGGACCCGATCTGTACGCGATTAAGTCGTCTGCGTACGCTATGGCATGGTGAAGTGAACCTATCAGATCACTTGTGTAAATGTTGAATAGGATCGGCGAATTTACCGCACCCTGTTGCAGACCGTTTTTAATGTTAAATGTTCCAGCAGAAGTCACATCGCCATTCTTCACGATGAACTGTCTACTGGAGAGCATATCAAAAAGAATATACAGCAGTGGTTTACTAATGCCCAACCTGTCCAGCTTGAAAAAGAGTCCCTCTAACCATACGGTATCGAAGGCCTTCTCCAAGTCAATCAGGCAGGCACCAGTGCACTGGTTCTTGCCTTTGTTCCATTGGATATCAGAAACCAGTTTCGACACAGCATGAATGATAGCATGCCCCGCCTTGAAACCGAACTGATTATCCGGAACGATATGTTTGTCCTCAACCCACTTAGTCAGGACTCTATTGATTACCTTCTCGAAAACCTTACTGATGTTTGGAAGAAGACTGATCGAGCGGAGATTCGCCGGATTGGAAGTATCTTTATCCCTTTTAGGTATGGGATGTACCACCGCAGTTTTCCAATGCGCTGGATAATGTGCATTATTCATTGCATTATTAAACAAGGTGGTATAAATGTTCACCGCTTCTAGAGGGAGATGTCGAAGCACGATGTTCGGTATTTCATCGGTTCCCACTGATTTCTTACTTCTAAGCGATTCGAAGATCGTTTGGAGCTCCTCCTTCGAAATGAAAGGGGGTAGTACCCTATCGTTGGCGATGACGTTATTTGACCTATTCTCGTCACTAAACTTTGTGAAGCCCGAGTTCTCGAACCGCCAATTCTCTATTTCATTTCGAAGGTAGAAATTGTGCACAAGGACTCGATTCTCCAGGTCGTGGTTTGGGCCAATGATAACATTCGCCTTGTACACTTTCTGGAAAGTCGCTCCTATAGCTTTTACCTGCTCCTGCGGATCCTCGATCACAAAGAAGTTGTCATCATCAACAGCCTCACTTGGATCAATGCCTGCTGCTACAAGTATTTGTTCGTTGTTCGTCGTTCGGGTGATTCTAAGACATTGAAGGTCGTTCTGATTATTTTTCCGAAATATTTTATTTATTTGCGGGAACATATTCGGGTTGCTGGTGTTTACAGCCCGAATTTTATTGTTCCAATACAAACTTGCAGAATTTCTGTAATTTTCCTTTATTAATGTCTGGAGGTTTTTAATCGACGACTTCAATGTCATGATCTCCGGGTTATGTCTGTCAGTAAACTGTCTGTACAAGGTTTTTAGTCTTGACAGCAGTCTACTTTTTTGTCGGTGCAGTGCGTCAATAGTTGCGTTGCGGAATAAGTCTTCGTCGTCAGTGTGTTGATACCGAGGTATCGTTTTGTCCATTGTTCGTTTGATTGTCTCGTCCATTAGTATTAGATACCTGTCAGTCTCCTCGTTTGACAGATTTCTGTTGGATGGTGGGTAGAGCGAATTCGAGGAGAGTGCTCTAGGTGTCCAACGCACCCTACTATAATTGTAGGAATGCCTTTGCACAAACTCATCCAATTCCGCAATTTCGTTGGGAACAGTTATTTCGGTGCTGAGACCGCAATGGTCACTGTCATACACGAAAGTGCGCAGACAGTTTGTAGTTTGTTGGTTAGTACATGTCAGTTGTATTCGTGAGTCGAACAGCAGGAGATCCAAATAGGACCCGTGTCTGGGAAACGACGGACTATCCGTCGCCTTAAGCCCGAGTCGATACGTTATGCTATGTTGACTCCACCAATTGAATAGTAGGTTCCCTCTAGTATTTGGTGTATTATTTCCCCAATCACTATGTTTGGCGTTGAAATCTCCGCCGATAATAAAATAGTTGTCTTCCAATTCCAGCCTCAGGAATCGAAAAAGTGTCTCGAGCTCTGAGATGAATAAGGTGGATTGAGTAGCCTTAGGTGCATAGACAGACACCATGTACAGCCGCTTTCCACTACGGAGGGGAATATACACGATGCATGCTTCCAGCACCTGGAACCTACGTACTACACGACTGTATACTCTTTTAAAACGTATACCTTTTCTTACGAATATCGCGACGCCACCTCCCTGAATGGAGTTGGGTCGGTTTCTCCGTACTATTTTGTATCTTCTGTGCCTCATTTTATGTCTTTTGGTAAGCTTAGTTTCGCTAACCAAAAGCACATCAGGGGCTTGGTCTTTAAGCAACTTAAAGAGTGCGGCTCGTCGCTCTAACCTAATCAGTGAATTCACATTCACTGCAAGTACCTTCATGGTCTGCTCCGCCACGTGCGTACCCATTACGACAAAAGGTGCGTTAGACCAGGCAGCAGCGCGTAAACTTGATCCACCCGCGCGGTCTGTTCAGTTAAATGACGTTGTAGCTGAGCCATCTGCCCCTGGATAGAGAGCAAGATAGCTAACATGTCAGGTACTGGTTCCGGTGCTCTAGGCGCTGGGGCCTGAGAAGCAACCTTTGCTTGCTGTACCGTATTTCCCCTACCTGCCGCCATTTGGGCGTAGGTAACATTTGGAGTAACGGCTGGAGTTTGTAAATGCACGGGTGGACGTTTAACTTCCACCTTCTGCTGCCGGGCCAGATTTATTCTTTTGATGTACTGGAATTTGGGACAACCCCGATAATTTGCGGTGTGTCCCGTGTTCCTACACAAAGCACAAGAGAGCTGGCTCTTTTCTGACGTTCCGTCCTTACCCAGAACGCATTCCTCTGACTTGTGGTTCTTTCCACACTTCACACATCGAGGCTGCATTTCGCAGTTCGACGCGGCGTGCCCGAACCTTTGGCAGCGAACACATTGTAAAATGTTTTCGCTCCTCTTTAATTTCTCCCAGTGTACAACCTGGTAGTCCAGGACTTTGATACTCCTTAGACCATCCAGTTTGCTGTCGGGACTTAGCTGGACCAGAAAAATGGGCAGTTGCCGCTTTTCCCTTTTGGCTCTTGCTGTGGTGAAAGGCTTAACCCCCACGAATTGGAGCCCTTCGCACTTCTTCTCTTTCAGCAGTGCAAGGAGCTCCTCCGGATCAATCGACGGTTCCAATCCCCTCAGCAGCATTGTTTGCAGCTTTTCACCCTTAGGGGTGTAGGAGAAGAACTCCGTCGTCGAATCCCTCAATAAATTTCTTACTTTATGATAGCGCTCCACTGTGTTACAGTGGATCGCATGCCTATCTAGCGATAATCTTTTTATAAAAAAATTGTTGCCTATGGCCGACTTACACAGTTCGATGGTGTCCTTTAACTCCAATTTAAATGTGTCGATTGGTGGCACTTTTTGCTTGGTGGGTTTCTGCTCTGGCTGTGGTTGTTGTCTCTGCTGCTGATGCTTTTGCTGCCGTTGTTGTGGATGCTGCCGTTGTTGTGGATGCTGCCGTTGTTGTGGATGCTGCCGTTGTTGTTGCTGCTTTTGCAGCTGTTTCAGCTTCTGTTGTTGTTGTGACGGCTGCGGATGCTTTTCTTGTTCTTGTGTTTGAGTTTTTTGCTTTGGCTGCTGTTTTTGTTTTATTGTGTCCGTATGTAGTAGTAATTGTTGCTGGCTTGCAACCTTTTGCTGCTGTTTTTCGTGTGGTTGGGAGCGCAATTGTTGCTCCTTTTCTCGCCTTGCTGTTTGTTTTGCTTTATTGGCAAGCACCTGTTCTTGAAGCTGCTTGATGCTGCTATTTATAGCTAGAACTTCATCATCTTCTTCGTCTGATTCTGAGACAGCCAGAGCTGCGAAGCTGTTATCGCTTCCCATGATGCTCATACACCACTTCCACTGCGCCAATTGGCTCCGTATTAAATACTGTCAAATAATGACTTTCACTTAGAATACTTTTTTTTTTATCGAAAAAAGCCGAAACACGTTTTTACTCCACGACGGTCTGTGAACGACTGACATCCGCACAGCCGTTGAGAACAATCTGTTTCGATGTGATCATCGGTGCTACCTGCAGACCTTACTTCTCTTGAAACCCTAATCTGAACTGGAACTCCGCAGGACACATCACGGTTTGCAGGCTTTCTATATTTTTGAAGACAAGTGGTTACAACATTTCAGCGAAAATCGCAATAGGTCCAGTTATTTGCTGATTGTTTTTTGTAAGCCAAGCGTTTTGACAAGCAGCGTCTAGACTAAAAGCAGACAAAGGATACCACCACTTTTTACCGCGAAGACTTACGAGGGGCGTTCAATATATTCTCGGTATCGATATGAAGGAAAATGCGAATTCAATTTAAATTGTTTTTATTTTTCAATATAATCTCCCCTAAAATCAATGCATTTGTTACATCTTGAGATAAGCTTTTTTAAACCCTCAAAAAAATTAATTTCCTCTTTCTCTGCAAAATACCGACTTGAGTTCTTCATCATCCGAAAATCTTTTTCCACGAAGACATTTTTTCAAATCCGGAAACAGGAAATAATCACTAGGGGCAAGGTCTGGACTATAGGGTGGGTGTTGGATTTCTTCGAAACCACAATCTCGCGCAGCAGCCTTGGAAACTCGTGCCGTGTGAACAGGAGCGTTGTCATGAAGAAGCAACACACCCGCTGCGAGTTTACCCCGTATTTTCTTTTTAATTTCCTCCCGCAAATTATGCAAAGTGGAAGCGTAGGATGTGGCGTTGATGGTTTCACCTTTTTTTTTGTACTCAATGCGCAAGATTCCCTTTGAGTCCCAAAAAACTGTGGCCATGAGCTTCCCGGCAGACGGAGTGACTTTGAACTTCTTCGGGGGGTCTGTTCCTTTTTTATGCCACTGCATGGACTCTTGTTTGCTTTCAGGGTCATAGTGGTGGACCTATGTTTCGTCCCCAGTAACAATTCGATCCATAACACCGTCCGCGTTCTCACTACACATCTCCAAAAGCTCTCTACAGCATGCGATTCTCACTTTTTTCTGAGGCGCTGTGAGCATTCGTAGCACCCACCTTGCACTGACCTTTGAAAGGTTAAGATGGTCATGAAGAATGGTGTGAATGGTACCAATTGAAAGCTTGGTGATCTCTGCCATCATTTTCACCTTTATTCGGGCATCCTCAAGAACAAGTTTTTCGACTTCTTTGATGCTTTCTCCCGTACAAGCAGTAGCGGGGGGCCGGAGCGGGGGTCGTCTTCAATGCTCTCTCTGCCTCTCTTGAACTCACTTGACCACTTTTGCACAGTTGATAATGAAGGTGCGGAACCCTGGTAAACAGCCACCATCTCTTCATGAATAGTTTTTTGACTTTTTCCTTGCTTAGTGAGAAATTTAATTACAGCGCGATGCTCAATTTTCACCATCATCGTCTCAGTTGCCATTATGATTCTGTTTAACTAGAGATAAAACGCGAATTAATAATCACATTTATATGAAATTTTACATGAATGCACTAAAATAATAGTATTACTTGATAAATAAGTCAATTTATATATACAACCACAGCTTCACCCCGATATCGAGAATATGTTGATCGCCCCTCGTACCCTCATGGAGTCAATATTTTCATCAAAACGGTCAACTCCACCCATAAACTTGTTATACATCTTTATAATAGCTGGGCAATCAACCTCCGTTATTTATTTATGACACCAACCCGATCCACTTTTGAAATAGGTGTAAATCACTGGAAGTTTGATGCAACTGCGACAATACTGTTATCGTGCCACTTAGCCACAATAATTCCACGACATTTGATGACACAGCTCACCTCTAGGCCTCTTTTTCATGTCTTTGGAATTCAGCAGTTTACAATTTTCCAGACGGTTTTTCCGGATAGTTCCCGTTCCTCCTACATTTTGTTCTTGCACATATTTTAGCAGATGTAAGTCAGTGAAAAAGTTGTCAAAATACAAATTGTACGGTCATAATTCCTGTGGTAATCTAGAATGTAGCTCCAAAATAACTGCGGCCATATTGTGGTTGCATTTTGAGGGTTGGACCAGAGGCGCCTTGATACAACTCAGAGGTTACCAAGTATCCAAACCTAATGGGTTTTCTATGGATGTGTTGTTTGGTACCATGTCTACCGAAGTATGGAACTATAGATAGCTATACTCTGATTTCATCAGCAATTGTATTTAGAGTGTGATTTCTCTGCAAAGCGTATAAGTTACTTATATCCGTTATGAATTGCACTATGTCTTCACTATACAGCAATTCAAAACATTCAATTGCCGTCAGCTCCTCCAGGTACGAGTAATTAAAAATAACTTCATCAGAGTCCCTTTACCACATGCAGTGAAAAAAGTGTTGTTGCACCACCATTTTATGGTATTCTCTTTTTTCTTTTTTTTATTCGGTACAGAAAGATTAACTTCTTCTTTATCATCTTTCTGGTCATCTTTACAAATGTCTACTGAAAAAGATGGCCCATTTTGTAGCTCTACTTGAAAGCGAAGTATACGACTAGGTAGATGGATCAAATTAGCTTCGTTTTCATCTCCACTTTCTTCGTCAGTAACCATGCCATCGTCAGGAAGAAACAAAATAATGTCGTCAGGGACCTCCCCGGTCTCTAATTCCTGCATGATTTCAGCTAATGTCAACCTGTAAGACGTAGGTAAGTTCTAAAATCCCATCACCATGAATCAGCAAAACACAGCAATAATTTTGTTACAATGCCGCCCAGTAGGTGACACTTCATATTTTGAACGTTATTGCAACCATGCCAAGTGTTATTTTATAGTAAAATAGAATTTACCACATGCAATTATAAAAAAGACAATACTTACGATTTCAACATAATTATTCCAGTTTGTATTGCACGAATAACAACGTGCGAAAGAATTATATAAATTTGACAGAAAACGCATAGCTAGTATAGTCAGAAAAAAAAATAATATAAAGGCACTTATTAGTTTTCTAGTGATAATGGTAAAATGCGAAAATTCATTCACCATTGAACTAAAAAAAAAATTGAAAACCTCTGTCACCTACAGCTGACACTGGGAATTAAAGAGTTAAGGAGCACCGTATAGTTACTTCGGAACTAACGTACTTTTTTTTTAATTCTTATTCCATAATTTTGCACTTCAAAAATCAAATTATATATGTATATACATTTCTTTTTTGGAATAATAGTAAAGATATGTGTCATTCTTTAGTCTTAAGAGAACTAGAGGCGAATAACCCACCAGCAAAGTTAATCATGTGTGGGGTAAATGTAATTAAATTTACTCGAATAAGTTACTCGAAAAATTAAAAGATTAAGAAAAAACAAAACTTTAAGAAAAAGATAAATAAAATTGAGAAATAATTCAAAACAAGACTTCTAAGTTCTATTTATTAGTAAATTTTTGACCGAAGAATTATCCAATGGAAAAAGCCAATTTTTGACAATAGGTTAAACAATTTGGGTGCTGTTACAGTAAAGAAGTTAGAGAAGTGGGTTTTATTAGAATGAGGGATTAACTAAACCTCACGCATATCACAGAACAAAGGCCAACTAGCAGTCAACCAATTTTTGCTACAAATAATCCGTATGATATGTTTTTGTGCTATTAACAATGGCTCCAGAGCATTAGAATAAGCTCCACCCCAACTAGATATGCCATATTGTAGCTTTCAGTTGACGAGGCTGTAGTATACAGTTGTTAGCAGTTTTTTGGAGCAATATGGCATAAGCATATACATTTTCCGAGTAACGGATAACATATATTTTTTTAGCTCACTTTTATGTGCTTTCCTGTTCATGTTTTCTCATCAATTAACACGCCTAGATACTTAAATTTTTTAACGAATTAAATTTTAAAGCCATTATTTGTACAACAATCATTTTGATAATAACTAACTCTAACATAAGCGTGGGTAGATAGAAAAAGTTTTTCACATGCTGTGGAGTGAAAAAATAAGTTGGATTCTATCGCATCCAGTCCTTTCAGAATGCAGCATATAAGTTTCGTTTTGTCACTTATAACTAGTTCGTGTTTTGCAAACCACTGTCTCAGAAGTTGTAAGTCTTTTTGCAACTTTGCCATCGATTCTAATATGGTATATGGTATATGTAAGTGTCACTTCATCCACAAAAGCTGTTATATTGCCGGTAAAGCTTTGCTTGAAAATTGAATTTATGTAGACAAGGAAAAGAATAAAACTATCCCGATCTTCACTTTCTGAGACCTTCCTGTTAAATATGATGCAAACCAATTATAAGATTATCCTCTTAGCCCAGCCTTGTAGAGCTTATCAAGAAGAATTTTGTGATTAAGCATATCGAATGCCTTTGTCATGTCAATGAATAAAGCAATAGTAGTATTGCCGTTATTAACGCCGTTACAAATTTCGCTGCATAGCTTTAAAATGGCATCTTCTGTAGACTTGCCCTCACGAAACCCAAATTGGTAGTCACTGAAAAAACTTATTTTTGTTTAAAACTTTTTCAAAAAATTTTGCTAGTGTAGGAAGTAGCGAAATAGGAAGTAGCGAAATAGGAAGTAGGAATTTTTATTGTCTAGTGATATTATTCTTTTATATATTTCAAAAAATGTAAAAGGCTCCAGTACAAAGCTATACCGTTGAAAATCATCTAAGTCTGAATACAATTCACATCCACAAGTACTTTGAAGGGGATAAATTCTCATAGAAGCAGTAATAGATACAAAAAACTTATTAAAATTATTAGCGATATCCACTGATATCTCTCTACTCTACTTCGCACTGATAAGACCTTTTTACAAATACTGCAACGCCGCCCGAATTATAGGAATTATTGCAATTGCCATACCATATTTTGGTTAAAAAAATAAAATCAGCTATTAAATTTAAAGTATCCTATGATAAGAAAGAGGAAAGAGCGAAATATATTCCAAATGGCGGCCAAAGATGGAATGTTTTATAAGAATTTATCAGAAACGCACTTGCATAAAGAAACCGAATTATTCAGGGTGATTTTTAAATGATGTAACACTTTTAGAGTTTATATTCAGTGAAAAACGTAAAAATGTTGATTTGGTAAACGTCCTAGTGGCCAAACCAATGCAGACTACCCAACTCCATTCAAGGAGGAGGCGTTGCGATCTTTGTAAGAAAAGGAATACATTTCAAAAGAGTATACAGTGGTGTAGTACGTAGGTTCCAGGTGCTGGAAGCATGCATCGTGTATATCCCTCTCCGTAGTGCAAAGCGGCTGTACAAGGTGTCTGTCTATGCACCTAAGGCTACTCAATCTACCTTATTCATTTCAGAGTTCGAGACACTTTTTTGATTCCTGAGGCTGGAATTGGAAGACAATTATTTTATTATCGGCGGAGATTTTAACGCCAAACATTGTGATTGGGGAAATAATACACCAAATACTAGAGGGAACCTACTATTCATTCCTAAAATTATCGTAGGGTGCGTTGGACAAACTTCTCAAGAATACTGACAAGAGCACTCTCCTCGAATTTGCTCTACCCACCGTCCAACAGAAACCTGTCAAACGAGGAGATTGACAGGTATCTAATACTAATGGACGAGGCAATCAAACGAGCAATGAACAAAACGATACCTCGGTACCAACACACAGTGAAGACTTGTTCCGCGGCGCAACTATTGACGCACTGCACCGACATAACAGTAGACAGCTGTCAAGACTAAAAACCTTGTACAGACAGTTTACTGACAGACATAATCCGGAGATCATGACACTGAAGTCGTCGATCAGAAACGTCCAAACATTAATAAAAGAAAATTACAGAAATTGAGTAAGTTTGTATTGGAACAATAAAATTCGGGCTGTAAACAAGAGTAATCCGAATATGCTCCCGCATATAAATAAAATATTTCGGAGAAATAATCAAAACGACCTTTCACATCTCAAAATTGTCCGAACGACGAACAACGAACAAATACTTGTAGCAGCAGGTATCGATCCAAGTGAGGCAGTTGATGATGACAATTTCTTCGCGATCGAGGATCCGCAGGAGAAGGTAGAGGCTATAGGAACGACTTTCCAGGAAGTGTACAAGGCGAATGACATCATTCGCCCGAACCACGACTTGGAGAGTCGAGTCTGATATCAAATGGAACAAAGGCAAGAAACAGTGCACTGGTGCCTGCCTGATTGACTTGGAATAGGCCTTCGATACCGTATGGTTAGAGGGGCTCTTCTTCAAGCTGAAGAGGTTGGGCATTAGTAAACCACTGCTGTATATTCTTTTTGATATGCTCTCCAGTAGACAATTCATCGTGAAGAATGGCGATGTGACTTCCGCTGGTACATTTAACATTAAAAACGGTCTGCAACATTTACAAAGTGATCTGATAGATTAAATTCACCATGCCATAGCAGGCGACTTAATTGCGTACAGATCAGGTCCGAAGACTGAGGTCATTAATATACTTTTGTAAAGTGAGTTCTATAAAATTAACGATATTGCGATGACTGCAAGTTGAAAATCAACTTTCAGAAATCGGAAACCATTTTGTTTAGGACGCCTTGGTCTGGGGCCTCTAGGGATACCAGAAAGAATTGGTGAAAGTTTTCCATCGTCAGTCAACATGGACAGCCACTTGCTTATCGAAATGTAGTCAGATATCTTGGGATCTGGCTAGATCAATATCTATATTTTAACAAACCTATAGATGTTGCTCTGGCCAGAGCCAAAGGTGCTTTTACCCTTGCAGAGAGACTGTTTTATAGCAGTCAACTCGATGCGAGGGTGAAGGTGATCTGCTATATGGCCCTTATCCGGCCAATGCGTGTATTTATTGGAAAAGATTCGGGTGTTCGAGAGGGCTTGCATTAGAGCTTGTCTTTGCTTATACAGAACACCAGGGTCTGAGTACATAAAATTCTATCTTAACGAGGTCTTGCACAATAGGGCGAACCTAATAAGAGTGGACAATTTTGTTAATAAATTGACTCGAAGGCAAATTGCAAGAGCAATGACCCCATCGAACAACCTGATCTCCGGGGCTTACTACCCCAATTATATGTATCATGAGAGAGTACGCTTTGACGGTTTTGTTCCTTCAGAAGCATTCCTCTATTTCGATATGAAAGGTCTGATCCAGGATAGATTAGCGGTGCCGCTAGATAAGTAGATTAAGATTTATTCTTAGGTAGTTTGTAAGTGTTAGTTTTAAGTTTTATAATAAATTAAAAAAAAGTCATGTTACTAAATTTTTATTAAAAAATGTTTTCTTAGTTTTAATTATAATGAATAGTTATAGTATAAACATGTAACGTAAGATACGTCGAAAGACATTATTTAAGTATTAGGTTTAACTTAGAGTGCCCGCATGGGACAGTAAGTTAAAATAAGATAATTCTAAGTTAATTAAGCTAATTTTTAAGCGTTTTTTTTTTTGTATAGCTGATAAGCGTTAATAAAATCAATATAATAAAAATGCATATAAACTGAACTGAACTGAAAAAAATGCAGACTTAAGACTAAATGTACAGAAAGGAATTATTTTTGTCTGAAATAAAAGTCGTTTAACACTAACACTAAAACTAATGACTAGGTAACCAAGATCACAGCAGGGCATTCCATACGCGAGTTGTACGGCTTAGAAACAAATCACGATATTTCACGGAACATTCCCAAATGGGTTTGAGGGTATACTGATGAGCATTCAATATGAGACGGGTGTTCGGGTTGAAGGAGAGGAATGCTACTGGTTATTTTGGCACTGGTGGTGAAAATAGCAATAGAGCGAGGCGAGACAGGAGATAGGAGACATTACGCCGGTATTCGAGGATGTCAATTGACTGAGTGCGTTTTATCGCACTGCTTTGAATCCTATCTAGCAGGTGCAGAGATTTTATAGGGATACCTGACCAGATGTGGGCTCCAATTTTGGTCGGAAGAATGCCTTATATGTTGAGGCCAGGTCAGAGGGAGTGAAATATCTCTTACTCGTACATCGCTTGAACAGCATTTTTGTCGCAATATGCCAAATAACATTCCAAATTACTCCCTAATCAATACTAATAATTACACTACTCATAAATTTTTTCTTTTTGCAATTACTCGTACATACCAACCCCAAGCCACACATTCAAAACCCCTTTCATGTTGAACCAATGGATGCCTCGACCACCAATTCACAATAATACCAGATAGACCCCTACCACGCTACGATTTTCTCCCATTTGCCTCTCGTAACCAACAGGAAATATAGAGATCTACAAAAATGGACAAAATCTACCGTATATAAATATATCATCACCCTTTGACCAACCCCTTAAGTTTCTGATAGTCACAGGAGCTTACTCCTCATGGCTCAAGCCCAAGTTCAGCTATTTTAATGATTATTCTAAATGTGAGCCTGTAACTATTAGAATAGCTCTTAGCAAAAATAATATAAATAAGCAAGTCACCCATCCAACCTTTTTTGATTTTAATGAACCTGGTAATTTCAAAATCTTATTATTCAAATTTCAAAAAATTTTTGGCGGACCCTTAGGGCTAGATGCTTTATTAAAACTTGGAGCTAAAATCGACAAAAAAAAATGTTTGCTAACTATTTCGCCCCTGCAAAAAATTCTCCCAAAATCCAAACAGTCTCAACAGACACACGTTAAGGTGATATTTATATTACAAGAACCATAATAGAACATCATTTATACGTCGTCTATTCAAAAAGTATCCGATTATAATTGTTATTGGCAAAACAAACAAAGTTTGGGCGCGGGACTTGCTGACCAATAGTAGGTGCAGAAAAAGTTGAACAACATTTCTACATCAAATTTTATTTAAAGCTTTGTAATTCTCAAGTGGAAATAAACATGGGTTTATGAGTAAAACCCATTCCAAGTTCCATAATCACAATGGAACCATGCAAAATCTGTGAGGCCCAAAAAACCAAGGCAGGTCCGCAGCAATGTAAAAGTCATGCTGACCGTCTTTTTTGGTTCCAGTGGCCAGGTTCATCATAAGTACACATCATAAGTACACCTCACATGGCAGTACCACCGGGAGGTTCTGACTTACCTTCGTGATGCAGGAGGTCGGAAACGGGCGTATGTCTCAGCTAATGGAAGTTAGCAACTTCATTACGATAACACACCCGCTCATTCTTCATACTTGATACGGAGTTTCCGTCTATGTTTTCTGACTTTTCCCCAAGCTGAAAATGTCTTTGAAAGGGAGTAGATTTCAGACCTGAGAAGACATCACGCAGTTTGCGATAGACCACCTGCAGAAGAGGATTTCCTGCAGTGGTATTATATCTCAATAAATGTTGATTCTATGAAGTCGGCTACTTTTTGAACAGACCTCGTTTGTACATATATTCCAGAAGAAATTTCTTAAACCAATAACTGGTTGATTTCTGTAGTAACCCCTCAAAGTAGAACAATTTATTAAGAATTTAATTCGATTCTCACATCCCAATCAGCCGATTTCAAAACATGAAATAATCAGTTCTGATGAAGCACCTATTTAACATATACTAAATCATACAGGTACACATAAAACAGAAGTCGAACGTGGTACCAATTAGATCTACAGAGCGTTTCTCTTTATTGTTTATTCGAAGTCTATCTAAGTCTGATAGGATTTCGTAGGATAGGATATGGTATAGGGGATGGTTGGTGTTGGAGTTTAAACTTGTAAAAATTTACTTTATTTAGATTAGGTTAAAATAAAGAAAAGGCAAATTTCAGTTTAGATGACTTTATTAATTGACGCTGCGCACATGAATGAATGAAAACAAAAAGAACAAATCAAAGACACAAAGAATGAATGAAAAGAAAAAGAACAAATGAAAGGCACAAAGACGAGATCTTAACTTCAATGGAAGTGTTTCTGCTGCGTGTTCGTAGATTGAGTTATAACAGTGTTATTTCTATTCTCTGCAACAATTGGTTTTTTAAATCTTGGCATGAGTTTGTTCCCTGTTGTCTTGTTAATTCTGACGTATATTGTTTTACCAACCGATTAATTTTTTAAGGGCAATTTGTTGCTTTTGTGATACTCTAATTAAATTTCCTGCTTATCTTTATTTTTTTTTGATATTTTCTTGGCTAACGCATTCGAGTTCTACCGAGTTATTGAGTAATCGTTTTCCGAAAAATATGTCTAATGGTTTTTGGCGGGTGGTCGAATGAATTGAGTTGTTATACTCATATATTGATCTGTATAATAATTCTGAAAAAGTGTTATGATTATTGTCAGCTTTAGGGCATCTCATAACTTCTAATAGCGTTGAGTGGTATCTCTCCACTTGACCGTAAAGAGAACGTGTATAACAATACAGAACTAGAATTTAAAGATTTTTCCTTATCAACAATTATGGCTTCTGGTATGCCGAATGATAGGATAAGTTCTCTAGCTTCTGCTGATTACTCTCGCTAAACCGTATTTAGAAAATTTTTATTGCTGTAAGGATAATGTGTTTACTGCTAAAATTTATTTCTATGTGAATTATATGGCCGGGGCACTGAGGAATTGGAGTTACTAGCAACATTGGCTTACTCGGGTGCCGATCATACTTTCGGCAAATTTTAGTAATTTTCTTTATCTTGACTCTCATTTGTGGGCAATAAAACTTCAGAAATATTTAATTTTGTTTTCTCGACTATTGCGTTGCATGCGCGTTATGTTCTTTAATTATCTCGGCTTCCGGTTGCATTTCATCGGTTAAATCTGTGACTAATTTCCTAGCAAGGCGTTCTCTGTATTGCCTAAAATGGATGGGGTATATTTCTTGAATTTTTCCTAAGGTTCTTTCAGAGTTAAGGTATCGTTTTAGAATATCAATTAAATTTTCATTTGTAAATTCGGTTTCAACTATTGAGTGTCGGTGATTCCCAACTGAATATTATTTTGATTTTGGAGATGACGTATTTCCAAGATTGCGGATTATTTGATTTTTGAAAATATTAATCGGTTCATCTGCTATTTGAATGAGGTTTTATCCTATTTTCTTAGCCTTAAGCACAGAAAATAAGTATATATAAGTATCAAATGTAAACAAAGTCGAAAGACATAGATGTAAGAGTTTAGAGTAGCTTAGAGTGCCTGTGTGGGGCCAGTAAGTTAGTGTAAGATTGTTAAGTAATTTTAAGCTAGCATTTAAGCATTTTTTGTTAGTATGTAAGAATTAATGATTTAGAAAATAAAATGCGTTTAAAACTAAAACTAAAACTGAGGTTTTATCCAGAACTTTCATCGCTGTGTTGATTCGCTGTAAGAGTATTGACTTCCCTAATTTTGGGTGGCCTTGACAAAGTATCTGCAACAACATTTGATCTTCCTGTCTTATACTTCAAATCGTAGTTACGAGTATATTCCTTAAGTATAGCCTTCCAGTGTTTCAATTTGTTGTTGGAATTCTTGGTGCCAAATGCGTCTGTCAGAGGTTGATGGTCTGTGAAGATTTTCAGCGCTGTTGGACCGTAAATTCGTAGAGTATTGAGATCCCACTCTATAGCCAAAATTTCTTGCTCGTTCGTGGCATGGTGTTATTCAGTTTTTGTGAGTGTACGAGATATAAATGTTATGGGCTTATTTTCCAGAGCCAATGGCGTAGTCCGAGGCGTCGTTAAGTGGAATTCTTTGCTAAAATCTGAAAAGGTTAAACCTAATTCTTCTGAGATAAGAGGCATACTTATAACAAAACTCTTGTTCTGTGTGTATAACCAGAAGACTAAAATAATCGTTTTTCCTTTCCGCATACACAATCATCTTCGCAAGCTAATTACGAGTACTACGAAGGGCATTCAAACTATTCTCGGTATCGGGGTGAAGCTGTGGTTGTACATATAAATTGACCTATTTATCACGTAATACTATTATTTTAGTGCATTCATGTAAAATTTCATATAAATGTGATTATTAATTCGCGTTTTATCTCTAGTTAAACAGAATCATAATGGCAACTGAGACGATGATGGTGAAAATTGAGCATCGCGCTGTAATTAAATTTCTCACTAAGCAAGGAAAAAGTCAAAAAACTATTCATGAAGAGATGGTGGCTGTTTACCAGGGTTCCGCACCTTCATTATCAACTGTGTAAAAGTGGTCAAGTGAGTTCAAGAGAGGCAGAGAGAGCATTGAAGACGACCCCCGCTCCGGCCCCCCGCTACTGCTTGTACGGGAGAAAGCATCAAAGAAGTCGAAAAACTTGTTCTTGAGGATGCCCGAATAAAGGTGAAAATGATGGCAGAGATCACCAAGCTTTCAATTGGTACCATTCACACCATTCTTCATGACCATCTTAACCTTTCAAAGGTCAGTGCAAGGTGGGTGCCACGAATGCTCACAGCGCCTCAGAAAAAAGTGAGAATCGCATGCTGTAGAGAGCTTTTGGAGATGTATAGTGAGACCGCGGACGGTGTTATGGATCGAATTGTTACTGGGGATGAAACATAGGTCCACCACTATGACCCTGAAAGCAAACAAGAGTCCATGCAGTGGCATAAAAAAGGAACAGACCCCACGAAGAAGTTCAAAGTCACTCCGTCTGCCGGGAAGCTCATGGCCACAGTTTTTTGGGACTCAAAGGGAATCTTGCGCATTGAGTACAAAAAAAAAAAGGTGAAACCATCAACGCCACATCCTACGCTTCCACTTTGCATAATTTGCGGGAGGAAATTAAAAAGAAAAGACGGGGTAAACTCGCAGCGGGTGTGTTGCTTCTTCATGACAACGCTCCTGTTCACACGCGCGAGTTTCCAAGGCTGCTGCGCGAGATTGTGGTTTCGAAGAAATCCAACACCCACCCTATAGTCCAGACCTTACCCCTAGTGATTATTTCCTGTTTCCGGATTTGAAAAAATGTCTTCGTGGAAAAAGATTTTCGGATGATGAAGAACTCAAGTCGGTATTTTGCAGAGAAAGAGAAAATTTATTTTTTTGAGGGTTTAAAAAAGCTTATCTCAAGATGTAACAAATGCATTGATGTTAGGGGAGATTATATTGAAAAATAAAAACAATTTAAATTGAATTCGCATTTTCCTTCATATCGATACCGAGAATATATTGAACGCCCCTCGTAAATATGTAATTGTAAAACAAGGCTTCGTCTTCATTTTGCAATTCTCTCATCAACAATGAGATCCGTATCTCCATACCCTTTTTTATTTTTGTGAATTTATAAAATATCGTCGCAACACTCAAACATTTTAATCATTTCTGGATCCATACCCGCAATTAATGCATAAGTTAATACGTCTTTAACTAATTTATATTTCTGCTCAGTCATTTTACGAAAACTAAAAGGAAAACCCCCTAATGACAAGAGCTACCTGTTAGCACGAGTGGCGACTGAAGAAAACAAAAAAAACTTTAACATCAAAGCACGAGAGTGAAAAGTGAAGTGTAAATGCATCATTCAGGGCCAAAACAGGATTTAGAAAAAACGACTAGCGAAAAATGAGTTGAGTAAATCCGGACTAAGCAATCAAACCCATTATTAAAGCGGAATCCATTTTTCAAATTTCTGTTACGAAATATTTTTTTTTTAATTCATAGATAGGATGAACAGCTGCTTCGTTCAAGTGAGGACACTTTTAAGTTGCTACATATGTATGTACATTGTATGTAAAAGAATAGCACGAACATTTACGTAGTCTACGTAGAATTAAATTGCATAATGTTTTATTTCGTTTGCTTTATCTCTTAATGAACAAATTTAACAATGGTTATACGTATGGATTTATTTATTATACTTTTCATCACAAAAAAATATCTTAGGCTATGTTTTATCTACGAGTAGAATTGTGTACATCTACATTCATTATTTGAATAAATAAAAATATCACAAATATATTGCAAACAATGATGAACCAATTGAAAACTAATGAGATCACTGAATAGTAAGCAAAAACCACTTGTAAATTCACGGTCGATTATCCCACTGCGCTTGTGCGGACTGTTGAAATGAATTATAATACACGCGCTCTTCTACATCCTGGTCAAATGTAGCTTGATCGCTTGTCCAAAAAAACGTTCCATTGTCTGTTTTTACATAATGAACTGGCACAAAACTGTTAGTTTTCTTAAATTCTCTATGGTTCCGCTGGCAGTTGTAGCCGTGTGAACACCCACACGCTAACCCTAGACTTAAATTAGAGTCACTGCAATCCGGAGAGATAGGTGTGGTACTATTAAGATGATTGCGTGCAACATAGTTCTTCAGAAATTCCTCGTCTTTGGTGACCTTACGAAAAACAGTCGTATAATACTCGTAAGTAGTAGCTGCGAAATCAGTTTGTTCCAAAGTTATTTCCATTGTGGGTGCAATCAAGCTCATATCGGTATAATTATTTAAATTCTCATTGTTTAGGCGAGAAAAAGATTCGGTATTACTTTTCCTCACATTTCTCAGCAAGCGTAATAAAGGTTTAAATAACTTGTTGAATTTTTCTTTTGAATCACAACTTCGCGCTGTTTTTGATAAATCCACAGTTTGACAGGGCGCAATATTTTTAATATCAGTAAACATGTTGGTATTCTTAGTTCAGTACAATCGATCAAAAAATATACGATAAGTATATTTACATGTTTCACTTAGTCATTCTACGAAAAAGAGAAATATTTTTAACAAGATGTATGTTATTCCGACGGAAGAAACCTTTACTCTGAGTCGCTTATTATACCAGGCAACATTTATATTAGTGAATTACCACGTCTTTCGTGCACGTATAACTTGTTAAACCCATACATTCATCTATAATGAATAGTTGGCATTAGGAGTGGGAATACTTGAATTGAAAGTGAGATAGGCACACATACACGAAAGTGTGGGAACTGTTCGTATATATGGTTTCGAAGTACACATTTAGATGTACATATTTATGTGCACGAGTGTATATATATGTATGATGCATCCTTCCGAGCAGTAGGTCGAATGTTTGAGCGAGGAAAGCAGATAGTAATGCAAATATTCACTCCGTATATGCACACTAAAGAATTACCCGAAACGAAGCACCCGTAGGGGTATACATACATACATATGTTATACTGGACATTTAACTTAAGGAACAGGTGGGTACTGGAAGCAAGAAAATAAAAAGTGTGGGAATATCCTGTGTGAATAAAAATGTTTGTACCTGGGTACAAAAAAAAAAAAACATATTCTCTTCGGGCTTGATGCCCTACAATTCCCAAAGGAAATGTATTATGGTGCATGAACATGATTTCGTGGGAAGAAGAATTTTTGATAGGTTCCCACGCAAGGACGTTGTTATAAAAAAATATTCAGGACTTTGTTATATCTTCATTCTTGAAAAGGGCTTGGCGATGGTTTTTTATTTTTATTTTATAAGTGTATCATACAATAATATTCTACTCGTATTTACAGGCATGCACTTGAAAACTCATAAGTGAAGGACACCTAGCAGCATTAACATCCGACAATTTTTGATGAGAATCATATTTAAGTATAGTAGGAGTAGTTTTTGTTGTACATATGATCAGTGCCGGCTAAGCTATCCTGGGACCCTTCGCAATCTGGTTAAGGTGTACAGGGTTAGAAAACCAATAGTCGTATTTATATGTTAGATATGTAGTTATGCAATCATAACCGTTGATATAGTGTTCAGATAAAATATCGGAAACTTGAAAGAGTGATTACTTAACGTACGTATTTCCAGAAAAATTGTATTGGTGGGGACGAGGTTCGAAAATGAACATAGCATCTTTGGAATTTATACTTGTGTGGTAACAAATGGCATGTTGCTTTTTATATATCTGTTGCTGGTGAACAAGACTAAATGAACAACACGAGATCTGAGCTAAGACTAAATTACTTTATTAATTCAATGGACTTACTAACTAGTTTACAGCATTGTTTAGAAAGGAAGAGAGATGAGGGAAAAATTATCTTTCTACACAACATTGCTGAACTCACAAATAAATATAAATAAATACATATGTAGATACCTAAATAAAAATAAAACGCCCAAAAAATTTTTATTTAAGAACAGTAATATAACAGTATATTTGAAAAATAAATAATATTTCATATATAACAAATAGAATAAAATCTAATAAGAAAGTAAATGTACAGATCAAAAATAATCCTTTCAAATCAAAATACTACAGGAATAAAGTGAACAAAGTCCTGTTGAACTGATTCTGAGAAAATATGACTCTAAAATTTTGTCTTTGCATAAAATACAATTTTCTTTCAAAATTTAAATGTATTTTAAATTTAACCATCATCTTGGTTTAAATATGATAAGAGTCAATTTGATTAATATGTTAATTAAATATCTTGCTAACTAACATAAATAGAAAATAGTGGACTAACGAGTAGTTTACTTTATTTCTGAAAAACTCATACATATATTCTTGTGTGTGTTATTTTCGCAGCTGGATGAAGACTATTTAAACATTAATCAGGTACTTGATAACTTTGCTATTAAAACATTTATTGATAACAATAGCCCGGAATAAATACTGTTACGAATTTAAATCTTATACATGTATGTATCATACGTTAAAAGAGTTTCTTAGTGGGAGGTCACAAAGTTTCAGAGTTGTATCGTTATGAAATATAGTATAAGTCAATATAAAACAGCAAAACAACAGATAGAACAATTAATCAAGCTAACACGG
The DNA here is from genome assembly GCA_963966105.1 of Volucella zonaria. NCBI lineage: Eukaryota > Metazoa > Arthropoda > Insecta > Diptera > Syrphidae > Volucella > Volucella zonaria. Next base: position 102,904,796 of record OZ014530.1, on the reverse strand, counting down.
CACTTGCAAGTCACGTCATATAAGCGTGACAGCGAATCATTGTGCCTTGAAATTTAGAACCTTTGGGGCCGTCCGCAACACGAGGAGGGTGCGGAGGAGAATGTAGAGGGAGTAAATTTTATGATGGACACTTATCTAGCGTACTATACATAGAGTATATTCTCTGAAATTTCCTTGTCGATACTGGTGCCGATAAGAATTTCATCAGCCCCGTGTATCACAAGAGAATGCTATCTTAACACAACCATTCACTGTACATTCGGCGGCCGGCGATATTAAAATTACAGAAAAAATTTCAAGTAGATTCTTCGAGGAAGTCGGAAACGACTCACTCATCACTTTTTACTTGGTCTCTGGGCTCATATCTTTCGATGTTATCATCGGTGACGATACCCTAAAAAAGCTGGAGGCCGTCGTTGACCGCAAAGGAAATTTATTAACATTAGTACCGAATATAAAAATTCCCCTAAAAAATAAACTACAATACCAAATGAGGTCAACGCTATAAAATTGCAGAAGAAGTTCGAACTATAAAAGACGTGTTGGCGGATGATATTATTCGCCCCTCTAAGAGTCCGTACAATTCCCCCATCTGTGTGGTTCTCAAAAAACCAAAACTATCAGGGGAAAAGCAATACCGGATGGTCATTGTTTTTAAACTATCAAACCTTATAACTATTTCCGACGCTTACCCAATACCGGATATTAACTTTACACTGCCTAGCCTGGGTAAGGCAAAATCCTTTACGACCTTGGATCTCACGTCCGGGTTTCACCAGCTCCTTATGAAGGTGTTTGATATACCACAGACAGCATTTTCCACTATGTATGTGAAATATGAGTTTCTGAGGTCGCCGTTTGAAGAACGCCCCGGCGATCTTCTCAGGAATTATTGATGTGTTGAAAGAATATATTAGGAAAATGCTATGTATATATTGACGCCATAATCATCTTCGAAGGCAGCATGGACAAAAGTCTTAGAAACGTAGAGACCATCTTTTCCAAACCTGAAGATAAATAAAAGATAAAAGTTATTTTTTGAAAACGGACGTCGAGTTCCTGGGATACGTTATCACTCCTGACGGAAGTTAAACTAATCTCATATGCCGTGCCTAAACTGGTTTCTGATAATGGAATAAAGGCAAGAGCCAGTGCACTGGTACCTGCCTGATTGATTTAGAAAAAGCGTTCGATACCACATAGTTGCAGGGATTATTTCTCAAGCTGAACATGTTGGCCATTCGTAAACCGCTGCTGAATATTCTTTGTGATATGCTCTCCAGCAGACAGCTTCGTGAGGAATGGCGATGTGAATTTTGCTGGAACATTTCACATTAAAAACGGTCTGCAACAAGGTGCGGTACCTATTTAACATTTACACAAGCATCTGATAGGTTCACTTCAGCATGCTATAGCGTACGCCGACGACTTAATCGCGTAAAGATCAGGTCCAAAAATCGAGGTTATTAATATACTTTTGCAAAGTGACTTCGATAAAATTAAACAATATTGCGATGACTGGAAGTTGAAAATCAATTTTCAGAAATCGGGATCAGACTAGATCAATATCTATGTTTTATAGCACCCAACTCGAAGCGAGGGTGAAGGTGATCGGCTACATGACCCTTATCCGGCCTATGCTTGTATTTGGATTTCCCGTGTGGTTCAACATAAGAGCAAGTTTATTGAAAAAGATTCGGGTGTTTGAGAGAGCTTGTCTTCCCTTATACAGAACACCAGAGTATTCTCTGTTCTAATGAGGTCTTGTACAATAAGGCGAACCTAATAAGAGTTTACAATTTTGTAAGTACTAGGTAGCTCCATAAGAAGCAAAGTCGGTCGTCGGCCTAATTTTTTAGCCGTGGCCGGCTGACATATTTTAAGTAGGATTAGGTTAGATTTAAGAAAGAAAAAAGTTATAAAAACTAAAAAAATATATGTACATGTATATATAAAAAACAATATATAAAAAATACAAAAAAAAATTATATTATACAAGAACAAAAAAGGGGGTGAAAACTTGTAATAAGGGATAATCGATACACCAAAAAAATATTGTAATATATGTATATACATGTAGTGTAAGTAGGTTAAGTAAGTTAAGTTGTATTTTTAGGTAGTTTATAGATTTTCGTTCTAAGTACAATATATTATACAAAAATCTACATATATACAAGGTTTGTTTTTAACAAAAATCATTTTCTAAGTTTTAATAGTAATAAATATAACAATAAAAAATAGATATGTTCTATCTTGAAAGATACAATTGAAGTATGTATTATGTTTATCTTAGATTGCTCGCATGGAGCAAGTAAGTTAGAATAAGATAATTTTAAGTTTTTTAAGCCAATTTTTAAGCGTGTTTTTGTCTAGCATGTAAGAATTAATGAATTAACTGAAATAAACATGCATTTAAAATGAAACATGAAAAACACGGAAAAGTTCGGTACAACAACAAAACAGCAAAACTGATATAAGAGCTGAAAAAAAAAACAAGTACAAGCGCAACCAAAAAATACACCACAGAAAATGCAGCAACAACAACAAAAATCACAACAACATAAGCAGCAACAGCAGTAGCAGCAAAAGCACAAACAACACCAATAACAACAGTAACAACAGCAACAGCAATAAGGATAACAACAACAGCAGAAATCAACTAAGCTACAAGTACCTACAATCGACACATTTAAGATCGAACTAAAGGAAACAATAGAACTATGTAAATCGGCCATTAGCAATAATTTTTATACTCGTATCAAAAGACTTAGCGTAGATAGGCACGCGATCCACTGCAATACAATGGAGCGCTACCAAAAAATTTAAAGTTTACTCAAGGATATGACGGCGGAGTTGTTCTTCTACAACCCGAAGGGAGAGCAGCTGCAAACAATGCTGCTGAGGGGATTAGAACCCTTGACTGATCCGGCAGAGCTCCTTGCACTGCTGGAAGAGAAGGAGTGGGAAGGTGTTAGCTAATTTACTCTCAACACAGGGCCAGACGGCTCAGCTTCAACGTGAGATAACAGAAGGCTACGCGGGTAGATCAAATGGGTACGTACATGGCGGAGCTAACTTTGTTGGTCCTTGCAGTGAATGTTAATTCACTGTTTAGGTTCGAACGAAGAGCCACACTATTTAAGTTGCTTAAACGCCAAACCCCTGATGTGCTTTTGATTAGCGAAACTAAGCTTACCAAAAGACACAAAATGAGGCACATAAGACATAAAATGGTACGTAGAAATCGACCCAACTCCATTTAAGGAGGAGGTGTTGCGATCAAAAGAGTATACAGTCATACTGTACGTAGGTGTTGGAAACCTGCGTCGTGTATATCCCTCTCCGTAGTGGAAAGCGGTTATACATAGTACTTTTTACGCACCTAAAGCTAGTCAATCCACCTTATTCATCTCGAGACAGTTTTTCGATTCCCAAGGAAGTCAACGGCCTCGCCACACTGAAAGCATCGGTTCCCGTTGTTTAAGCTGTATTGTCCTAAATATAAGAATAAAAAAAAAACCTGTCAAAACGTCGAAAGACATAGTTTAAGTGTTAGGATTAATTTAGAGTGCCCGCATGGGGCCAGTAAGTTAGTATAAGAATATTTGTAAGTTATTTAAGCTAATTTTTAAGCGTTTTTTGTCTAGCATGTAAGAGTAAATTAAGAGATCAAATAAAAATGCATTTAAACTGAAACTGAAACTGCATCGGTTCCCGCTAGATCACCGAAATCAAGCAGTATTGGGTGCGGTAAGTACGTAGGTGGGTGACCACATGGGAACTCAGTACTCGGCATGCTGTTGACAAAAACGCGCCACATGGGCAATAGCAAGCACCCCGGCGTTAAATCCCGGACCCTGCAAATTAATTTGTATCGTTCCCTTAATAATAATAATAATAATAATAATTCCTAAGGCTGGAATTGGAGGAGAATCATTTTATTATCAGCGGAGATTTTAACGCTAAACATACAGAGTGGGGAAATAATACGCCAAATGCTAGAGGGAACGTACTATTCAATGTACCGACTCGGTCTTAAGGTAACGGATAGCCTGTCGTTTCTTAGACACGGGCCCTATTTGGATCTCCTGCTGGTCGACACACGAATATACCTGATAAGAACTAACCAACATAGCATAAGCTGTCTACGCACTTTTGTGTATGACAGCGACAATTGCGGTCTTAGTACCGTTTAGAACGAAACTGCGGAATTGAATGAGTTTGTTCAAAGGCATTCCTACAACTATAGTAGGGTGTTGGACCCACTTCTCTAGAATGCTGACGAGAGCACTTTCCTCGAATCCCAATAGAAATCTGTCAAACGAGGAGATTGACAGGTATCTAAAACTACTGGACGAGACAATCAAACGAACAATATACAAAACGATGTTGATAACACTGTGATAAAGAAGACTTATTCCGCAACGCGACCATTGACGCACTTCACCGATATAAAAGTAGACTGCTGTCAAGAAAAAAAACCTTGTACAGACAGTTTAGTGACAGACATAGCCCATAGATCGTGACATTGAAGTCGTCGAAACATTAGTAAAAGAAAATCTCAGAAATTCTGTAAGTTTTTATTGGAATAACCAGCAACCCGAATATGTTCCAGCAAATAAATAAAATATTCCAGAGGAAAGATCAAAACGACCTTTCGTGCCTTAAAATCGCCCGAACAACGGACAACGAGCACATACTTTTAGCAGCAGGCATCGATCCAAATGAGGCCATTAGCCTGGAAAATCGAGTCCTTGTGTACAATTTCTACCTTCGAAATGAAATAGTTAACTCTCAATTCGAAAGCTCGGGTTTCACCTAATTCAGTGACGAAAATATAGCAAATAATGCCATCGCCGATAAGAGGGCACTATCCCCGTTCATTTCGAAAGAAGACCTCCAAACGATCTTCGAATCGCTTAGAAGTAAGGAATCAATCGGAATCGATGAAATACCGAATATTGTGCTGCAACATCTCCCATTAGAAGCGGTGAAAATTTATACTACCATGTTTAATAATGCAATGAATAATGCCCATTTTGTACCACAGTGATACATCCCATCTCCAAAAGGGATAAAGACACATCCAATCCGGCGAAGCTCCGCTCGATCAGTCTTCTTCCAAACATCTTCTTCCAAAGGTTTTCGAAAAGGTGGTCAATAGAGTCCTGACTAGAGAGGACACACATGTAGTTCCGGATAAACAATTCGGTTTCAAGGCGGGAGATGATCTCATTCATGCCACGTCTGAACTGGTTTCTGATATCCAATGGAACAAAGGCAAGAATCGGTGCACTGGCGGCCTGCTTGACTTGGAGAAGCTTTCGATACCGTACTGTTAGAGGGACTCTTTTCTAAAAAGCTGAACAGGTTGGGCATTAGTAAACCACTGGTCTATACTCTTTTTGATATGCTCTTGTCGTTCGTTTAAACGAATAATACGGTTCGTTATTTTCATTAGATTTTTATTTAAAACGCAAAAAAAAAAAAACACTGAAAAAGAACAGAACAAGAACAATTAAAAATACAAACGACGTATTTGCTTGACCCACCCCTCTGAATTCTTCGAAACTCGATCGGGGCGTCCCGTTGGCGTCCTTCTCGGTTGACAGCTCTGTCGTTGAGTGCGTTCTTACATTTTATCCTGGTGGTGGCGTTCAGCTGACACTCTCCAGTACACAGTTTATCGCGAAGAATGGCGATGTGAATTTTGCTGGAACATTTCACATTAAAAACGGTCTGAAATAAGGTGCGGTAAATTCACCGATCCTATTTAGCATTTACACAAGTATCTGATAGGGTCACTTCAGCATGCCATAGCGTACGCAGACGACTTAATAGTGTACGTCGACGACTTAATCGACTTAATCACCCGAATCTTTTCCAATCAACTTGCTCTTACGTTGAACCACACGGAACATCTAAATACAAGCATAGGCCGGATAAGGGCCGTGTTAGCAGATCACCTACACCCTCGCATCGAATTGGCTGTTATAAAACAGTCTCTTTGTAAGGGCAAACGCATCTTTGGCTCTGGCCAGAGCAACATCTATATGTTTGTTAAAATATATGTAGATATTGATGTAGTCGGATCGCAAGGTATCTGACTACATTTCAACAAGCAAGTCGGACAGCCAGTGTTTCGCCAATTCTTTCTGGCATCCCTAGAGGCCACAGACATAGGGATTCTAAACAGAATGATTTCCGATGTGTGAAAGTTAATTTTCAAATTCCATTCATCGCAATATCGTTAATTTTATAGAAATCACTTTACAAAAGTATATTAATGACCTCAGTCTTCTTACCTGATCTGTACGCAATTAAGTCGTCTGCTATGGCATGGTGAATTTAATCTACAATATCAGATCACTTTTGTAAATGTTGAATAGGATCGGCGAATTTACCGCACCTTTTTGCAGACCGTTTTTAATGTAAAATGTTCCAGTAGAAGTCACTTCGCCATTTTTCACGATGAACTGTCTATCTGTGAGCAGCGAGCCTGTTCAGCTTGAAGAATACCATAGTCCCTTTAACCATATGGTATCGAAGGCTTTCTCCAAGTCAATCAGGCAGGCACCAGTGCAGTGGTTCTTGTCTTTGTTCCATTGGATATCAGTAACCAGTTTAGACGCGGCATGTGAGATATCATGCATCGCCTTGAAACCGAATTGATTATCTGGAACTATATTTTTCTCCTCCACCCACTTAATCAGGACTCTATTGATCACTGTCTCGAACACCTTACTGATATTAGGAACAAGACTGATCGACCGGAGACTCGCCGAATTGGATGTGCCTTTATCCCTTTTGGGGATTGTGGCAACCGATGCTTTCAGTGTGGCGAGGCCGTTGATGTTCTGCCATCTTTCCTGCAACTTCATGATTCCGTGCTCTTCTGGTCCTTATTAGTACAAAACTGGACCAAGAGCTATTTAAGGTCATCATTATGAACATTTTACCATTCAAGGAGTTTTGCAAGCTTCGAGACAAATGAGATACTGATGATTTCAGAAAAGAATCAATTTCAATACGTTTGAGATGTACATAAACACATTGCAAATATTGATTCGCTGTGTTAGTTGAATCTATTCTAAACCATGAGATACCCAAATATTGAGCTTTTTTACGAGTCTAAGTGATTGTAATGCTGTGTTTGATGCATTAAACCTTTCAGCAACCTCTCGCATATTTATATGACGATCTCATTTAATTTTGACTTTGGTCTAGTTATCATCAACTTCATTCGGTTTATCAAAACGTGGTTATCTTTCTTGCCTTTATTGAAGTAAAAATGCAAAATATATCGAAAACTTTCATTTTTGCACTAGGTTAAAGTGAGATTGCACTAACAAGTGTAAACAAATTGTAACAACTATTAAAAGTCAAAAGAAAAACAATCCTCACGTCAACTGGGCTTCCGGCCTAATTTCAAGTTCATGGGATCACACTACAATAGTATCCATTAGTTATGGGCCAACCGTAATGGATTTTGGCGAGCTTAAACCAACTTAATGAGATGTCTCATTACATATAAATAGTATTGCAAGCACATAATGGGATTTTGCTCGGCTTCGTCAAGTTTTGTTAACTTTAGTGGGTCTTAATAAAATGGAACATGCTGAAAAAAAAAAATTTTTCATTTCAATTTATTTTTGTGAGGATACTCATCCCTTTCATGGCAAAATGTTAATAATTTGGCCATTTTAAATTTTTTTTAAATTCATTTTCCATTTTATTTTTTCCCGCTATGAAACCAATCGGAATGTAAACAATTTGATAGATAATCTGTCGAAGTTTACCCAAGGTAACTTGAGTGTTTCACAGAAATTAGATAGACTTTTTGTTCGGTTTTGACATAAGGTTGATCCCGCTTAAGCTATTATGGTTACGTCGTTAAGCTAGGCATTAAGCTAAAAATCCATATCAGTTTATTAAAGATGTTGATGTTTTTCTAAGCGCGAAGTCTAGAACATAACAGGCGCATTCGTCCGAAGCAATGAACGGGTTTTGTATTTGAAGTTTAATGGTTTGAAGACACTAGTTAAATTGAATAAAAGATAATTTCACCAAGTAGAACTCCAGCGTGTATCGAATTTTTGTTCAATATAAAGGCTGTTCCACTAAGACGACCTATTTTTAAATTAAAAAAAAAACCCAGTGTTTATTTGAAACACTTTGTTCTTTGACAGTTGTCATGTGTGAACATTACACCCAATTCACAATATCGCGTTCGCGCCTGGTTGTTTTGGCATATCGATTGGAAACGAAGCAAACATATGTGGCAATTCATAATGTTACCTCAAGCTTCGCGTCAGCTTTGTATTGTAAATATCGTAAATGTAGCTGTAAAGCGAAAGTTGATCTATCGTACTATCTATTTTTACGAGCTTTGGCATTTGATAATTGACAATTTGTTTTGCTTTTGGCGTTGATTTTTTGATTTGAAGCTATCGAACTAATAATGACAAAATAGAATAGGGACGGAACATTTCGGCTGTGAAACTTGACTTTTCTTGATTTAATTTTTTTTTGTGACTGCCTCCTTCTCTTTACTCCTCACTATTCTCATCAACATACCATCGACAGATCGGACTCATAAGTAACAATCTATACGTCGTATTTACGTCGAATGGGTAATCTATTATGTTAACAAATTATGTTTTTTTTTTGCACAAAATAGTAGACTTATAACCGGGAGACTTTTTAAAAAGCAATTTCATTACTTGCCCATTTGGCGGATACTTATCATCTAAACTCACAATTTTTCTTCACTCTTAAAATTACTTATTCTCTTACAAATTTAACTGTCGCATTTGCATGATTCCCACGAGCATATTGTACCTGCAGGAAATGCATCAAATATGATCCACAAGAATTTATTAATGGAATCAGATTCTTACAAGGTAATGGACTTCATGTGACGCGCGCATGTTCCTTTACTTATTTGACTCTAAGTTTTCAGAATTTATTGTAGAGAGGCTCGGGTAACGAACATGCGCCGCTACCGGATACGTAACCTCTCCCTCCTTTAAATTAAAATTCTCCTGAATTTTACAGGGCACCGGAGTTCCTTGAATCAAGATTTTTATTGATATCTTGAGTTTTTTGCTTTTATGCTTCAATTTCAGAGTAACTGATATAACAATCATTAAAATAAAAATGACAGTTAAATTTGTAATGTAGTTAACATTTTTATGAAATTTTAGCAAATTGATGTGTTCCATATTTGCAATATTGTTAAGTAAGATATCTTCAAAATTTTGTTTTTTGGTAAAGTTATAATTAATTTCATCCAAGTAATAGAATCTTTCTTTATATCGTATATTAGAATTACTGATTGTTGTATTCATTATTTCAATTGAACAATTATTAACAACTATTAAGTAATTACCATTTAACTTAATTTTTCTATCATCGCATTTATTTATTATCTCTTGATCTTGTAAATTTTTACAGATTACAGTGCTATCATCTAGTTTTTTATTTCAATTAATTTATTTATCTTAGTTTTACAATTTTGGCTTATAATACAGCTTTTAAGAGGTTTAAAATCTTTTACATTTTGAACATTATCTGAGAATTCATATTTCGTATTGTTTACTTCTAAAAAGTATTGATCTTCTTCAATTTCTGTGTTCTTTACTGTGGGAATTGCTGAAATTAATTTTAAGTCAACTAACTGGTATCTGTCTGGAATTTTTATTGCTAATATTATTGTATCTATACTGTATTTAAGTAGCCCTACTTTTACGTTTTTTAGTTTATAAAAGTCGAGTCTTGTTTCATTTATTTCTTCTGTCGTTAAAAGACTAGGATGTATTAAACCGTGTTTGACTAATGTCAATTATCAATTATTTGATTTAAATGCTCTTCTAACATTCTCAATTTTTCTAGCTGATCTAATTTGACTGTTGTAGGATGAATCTTCGTTCATTTTGCGTTAATTCTACATATGATTTACTTAATTCGATTCTATCTAATTTTATCTCGTATATAAGATGTGATATGCTTTCATTCGCTTGCATATTAATTTGTATCTGTTGGTTATGATAGCTTACTATGTATGTTCTCTTGATTGTTTTCTAATATATTTATTGTAGGTGGTCCGCTATCTCCTGTGTGTCGCTATCGTCCATTGTCCCGAACAACCATTTTTGTCCTGTCCCTATAATGTTGACTAGTCTTCTTTTTTGTCTTTTCCTTGGTTCTATGGCTGTTACTTTAGCATAAAGTGTCTCTATTTCGCGTCTTATAGCTGGATCATTATTTATTTTAAGTTTCTTTGTAGTTTCTACGAACAAGTTGATGGTCTGCCTTATTTCTTTTGTATTAATAATATGTAGTATAGTTACCATAGCTCGAATTATTTCAGTCTGTCCCATGTTAATTATGGTATAGCCGTTGCTATACCAATTGGTCAATTGTCAATGTCGCTGTGGTTTGTGTTGTTAGTATTGTTAGTATCGTAAGTGTTAGATAAACTGAGACGGTCATCTGCAAATAAACGTGGTCGTTTACTATTTATTGGGTGTTCTCTGTCTCTTTTCTTAATTCTGTATCTAAGCTCATTTTTATAGTAGTTCCTTTTGTAGTTCTTGACTGGTATAATTTCTCTTAATTCTTTATATTCTTCCCTGTTCTGATTTAGTTTCTCAGTTCTTTTTTCTTTTCCTAACTTTACTTGTCTTACTAAAGTAGCTATATCTGCATACATCGCTTCTTCTGGGGACATTTTGTGGAATGATACCTATTAACATATTATAATTACTAACTGCTCTATGAATTTTTTGAATAAGAGATAAATCTTAAGTTCTCATAGTAACTAACTTTTCTGCTAAGGTAGAGTGAAATCTTTCTATATCGCTGAAATCTTTCTATTTCCCTGTGTGTGTATTGAGCTTAGTAAAATGTAGTTCAACTTCCTGTTCGTTTAAGAATTCCTTGAAATTTTCTGCTTTAAACTCATTGTCGGTTATTATTTTGATTGGTTTGCCGAATTTGGAGAAATGTTCTTCTAATACTTTCATTTTTTTCGTCCAGTTTTTATTGGGTAAGTAATAAGCATATGCTATTAATGTAAGAAATGGGAGCTTCATAAAATAAAATATGTCCATATGAAGTGTTTCATTGGGTCTATTTGGGTGTCTCGGTTAATTCATACTTAAGTTTTATCGGTTTTCGGTCATATTTCGTTTCTAAGTATAATTTGCAATTATTAATAATTTTTGTAATTTCCTTGACCAACTTTGGGTAATAAATTTTGTTTTTAAGGTTATGATATTCCACTATGTATACTTTCTTTTGTGTGATACAATGCGATTTGTTTATGGACTTCATCCGGAGTTTTTATTTCTCTTGCTCTTAGAGTAACTTTAATGAATCTTATTTCTTTATCGTGGTGAAACAATTCTATTAACAGCTGTTTTATTATTTTATTAAATTCATGATACTCGTATGATAGTTCGGTGTAGATTCCGGTCAAACCTGGCTTTATGTATCTTATTAGTAAATCAATTCAGTATTCTCTATTTCTAGTCATGTCAACAAATATTACTCTTCTATTGTGTAAAATTTCTATCACTTTTTCAGCGTCATTGGTTAGTATTAATTGGATCTTGTATTTATTTACTATTGTCTCTTTAATTGGTATCTGATCTAATTGTTGTACTGCCTGTGTGTGGACTGGTGCATTGTCTATTCATTGATTATCTAATGTTTCCTTTTTCTCGTTGCTATCAGAAATCCTACTTAAAAAGTCTGCAATTTTATTTTCTTTTCCTTTTACGTATTCTATGTCGTATTGGTATTCTTGCAGTTTAAGAATCCAACGTTGGTTCCTCTGACTGAACTCTTTTCCCGTAAACTTTTTATTAAGATATTTGATAGGTATCTTGAATCTTTTTCCCCATAAATACGGTCTAAAATAGGTTACTGACCATATAATCTCTTTATCTCTTTATCTGTGACTGAGTAATTCTTCTCATGGTCGTTCAGTGATATGAGGCGTTAGTACAGCTTCTATTGCATATTTACTAAATAGCGTGAACGTTTTATTGAAGTCCGGAAACTTCAATATTGGATGTTTGATAATGTTTAGCTTTAAAGCTTCAAATGCATGTATATGATTTTTTTTTCATTTTTTCATGTATTTTATCATTGGGTTGACAATCTTTACAAATTTCCTGTAACACTCGGTTACCCCCAGAAATCCTGTTAGTTGTCTTTCTGTTTTAGGTAACGCAAAGTCCTGTATACACTTTATTTTGTTCGGATTTGATTTCATACCATTAGATGTTAAAACATGGCCTAAGAATTCAGTATCTTTTTTCAGGAATGAGCATTTAGAGAATTGTAATTTAAGATTATGTTCTGAATGTTTTTTGAAAATTAATTTTAAAGAGTTTATATGTTCACTTAAGCTTGTGGAGAAGACAAGGATGTCGTCAAAGTACACGACACAAATTTTATTTATGTACTCCCTAAGTATCTCGTTCATCAATCTTTGGAAGGTTGCCGGCGCATTCTTTAAGCCGAAAGGCATTCTTACAAATTCGTACAACCCGTTGGGTGTAACGAACGCCGTTTTATGAATGTCTCTCGGGTTCATCTTTATTTGGTGATACCCTTTTGCTAAATCTATTGAAGTGAAATACTGGGCTCTTCCCAGTTTATCTAGGATGCGATCAATATTGGGTAACGGGTATTTATCGTCATTCAGTTTTCTGTAATCTACACAGATTCTGAATTTTTGGCGACACGATTTGTCTGGTTTTTTCGCAACTACTACTATTGGAGATGCATACCTGCTGTTAGACTTTCTAATTATGTCCTGCATTTCCATTTCTTCTATTTGCTTTCTTACTTCCTCTTCATGCCTGGGTGGTAATCTACAATATAACTTAGCGTTAATTTGTTGTCCAGTTGTGGTTCTAATCTCATGTGTTATAGGTTCAGTATTGGTTAATTAGTCACCTTCTTTAAAAATTAAACTTTGGAATTGGTTCAATAAGTTTTGTATTGCTTTTTCCTCTTCATTATTCAAATAGCTTAAATCTAGCTCTTCTTCATCACAGATGAGCTCAGAACAATCGACGTCTGTTTTGGTGTTGGGAGAATAAATGAGTATTTTGGCACCGCTGTTTAGTAAAAGGCATTTATTATCAAAATCAATAGTTTTTACAATTTTATTCAGTATGTCCATACCGATGAAGACATCATAGGGTTTATCTCCTAAATCTCGTATGTACCATTTAACTGCCCCTGCTGCGTCATATTTGAACTCTTTTGGGAGGTTTTTCATTATTCTGTGTACTTTTTCTGTAGTTATATTGTTTATTGTTTGAAGTCGTAGTATAGCTTGCTCTATAATTCTATACTTTCTACAAACTATTTTGCTTGAATTTATAATACGAGTACTCATTGAAGGTTCAGTATCAATTAATGCTTTACATTTTTGTTCATCAATATCAAAATCTAAAAAAATTTTTTCTCCGAGGCCTAATTTAGAAAAACTCGGGTTCGATGTTATGTATCTCTACTGCATTGGTAGTGAGTTCGGTGTTCTGATTAGAAATTTGCCCGATGGGCATAGGAGTCGGGGATTGATTTGCATTTCTCAACTGTCCTGAAGGGTTAAAAGTTTGATTGCCTATGTTTCGATTATTCCTACTGCTGCTGTTGTTGTGATGATTTTCGCTAATGTTCTGTCTATGCTGTCCTGATTGTCCTGTTCTAAAATTATTGTGTCTGTTTATCTGAGCTGATCCTGGTCTATTTTGTTGGGTGTGAATTTTGTCGTCTATGAATATGTCCATGGTTTGTCTGTGTGTTCTGATGAGTGTTTGAGTTAATGTGTAGTTTATTTGTCTTAAACTCCCTTTCTATCCTACATAGCTGTAGAGTACGTCATTAATTCTATGGAGGTCATAGATATCTTTTATATCCCTAGACAAACTCCCTATTGCTAACTGTTTTATTCTATTCACTATTAATACATTAAATGTGTTTTTAGCTTCTTTTTGATTATTCTCGTATGTAGCAAATGAATTTGCATTTTGTATTATTTCTTCTAACTTAATATTAAGATCTGTTATGGAACTTACATTTAGGTATATTATTTTTCTTGCGATGTCTTTATAGCTAACTGAAGGTCTGAAATGCTGCTCTAGTCGACCCTGGCTTGATCCCAAGTTATTGGTCTATTATGGAGAAGTAATTCTTTCGCACGTGCTGTTATTTTTGTATTGTAAATCGCCTGCCAAAGTTCAGATTTTTCCCCTTCGTTCACTGCTCCGATGTGGTTACCAACTACATTTAAAAATTGTGTTAATGTTACACTGTCACCATTAAATTCACGAATATATGAAATTTCTTCGAGTATTCGAACTGTGCGACTCTGTTCTTAAACTGGATTTCGCGCTGCTAAGGCTTCAATAGCCTGTATTAAAGGTCGAGATTTTCTTTCTCCATTTCTGGTACTCGTATGTTTGGCCAGAATTTCAACGTTTTGTCTTTGTTCTTAATGTTGGTGGTTTGAGTTGACACTACGAGGTAACAAAACTTAAATTTTTTTTTCTCTTTCCGCTCTCAAGCTTTCCGATGTAAAAACTTTCCATAAAAGCTTTTTGCGTTCTTGGTAATATCAAAATATGGCTTCTTATTGATACCGAAAGAAAAAAAAATTCACTTTTCGATTTTAAGAAGTGCTTGTTACCGAAAACTTTACTTTTCGATTTTATGTTTTCCGACTGCGCCACTTGTAAGTTTAAGGACACCGGGAGACTTTTTAAAAAGCAATTTTATTATTTGCCCATTCGGCGGATACTTATCAACTAAACTCACAATTTTTCTTCACTCTTAAAATTATTTATTCTCTTACAAATTTAACTGTCGCATTTGCATGATTCCCACGAGCATATTGTACCTGCAGGAAATGCATCAAATATGATCCACAAGAATTTATTCATGGAATCAGATTCGTACAAGGTAATAGGCTTCATGTGACGCGCGCATGTTCCCTTACTTATTTCACTCGAAGTTTTAAGAATTTATTGCAGAGAGGCTCGGGTAACGAACATGCGCCGCTACCGGATACGTAACCTGTATATGTTGATTTTTCTTTAATTTATTTATTAAAATACATTTTTGGTGAAGCTATTTGAGTAAATTTCTACTCTACCTCGTGCAACGATGCATGTATTAGAGGAAAAATTTGAGGGAACAATATTTCATCTGCCATCTAAATGCTGAAGGGGTATTTCGGATTACAAATTTCGAGTTTGTGCTTTTGACGCAAGTATGAAGCATGCCAAAGGAAGCGCCAATTATCTACGCCACGTACACACATTCCCACGATGCAGTTATATCCGCCACATACATACTCGTACATTTCCAAAATGCAGTTATCTAAATTATATCTCATTAAATTAAAATATTTAAAAAAATTATTTTATTACTATCAGTGGAACACTGACCGCGATTCTTTATTGTCCAAACCAAACTTAAAACAATTCTAGTGTTCT
The DNA here is from genome assembly GCA_963966105.1 of Volucella zonaria. Lineage (NCBI taxonomy): Eukaryota > Metazoa > Arthropoda > Insecta > Diptera > Syrphidae > Volucella > Volucella zonaria. Next base: position 102,889,275 of record OZ014530.1, on the reverse strand, counting down.
ACATCTATTTATAATATTCTATTGAAGTAATTGATCAGGTGCAGGCGCATTGTCAGCAGTTCCGCTTCCAAATATTTCTCATGGATCTGGTACCGGCATGTGTAAGGTGTTGGGTGGTGACTTGTATGATTGCATGCACTTGTTAATGCGGGAAATTGATGATAATGCAGAATTTGGAATATTTCAAGGTTTGCAACGTTAACTTCTACATTATATACGTATGTACATACTCGTACGTCGTTCCCACGATCGAAAATATGATGATTAAAATATGAAAGCATTGCGTCTGGTGCATTTTCGGCACGAGCCGGATCTGAGAATCATATTTATATCACTCTTGTGTATTAAAAAAAAATGTTACGATTCATATCACTCTTGTGATATTTTTGAATAAAAAGACAACTGTTCTTTATTCTGACAAGACAACTGTTCTTTATTCCGTCTATCTTAAGACTAACTTACTTATTCATATTTCTGTCCACCATACTTCATAATTAATCCGAATCAGAGGGATTCGGTTATTGATCTTTTTCATAAATAATTCTTAATGACCCAGTTCTAAATAGACGATGGATAAGGGATAATCCACTTGTGTATGCAAGTGTGTTTATTTGGCGGCATGCATGGTCATTGATCCAAAGGCACTCGATCGATGACCATTTGGTTGGTTGCTTGATAAGCGGTTATTATAATTGCTTCGATTTTGAGTGGAATGCAATTTAAGGAAAAGTAATTAAATTGTGAAATATGTGACATGCTTGGTTGTCAAATATATGACATGCGCAAGATGAGTGCGCATTAAATAATTGTGGGCGCGGGTGAGCAGTGGTAACTATAGCTAATCATCTCGGCAAATGATATTTCCTTCATTTTTTAAATCTCGGAATTATCGGAAAATAAAACTCAGTTACTGTTTGTCATTCAAGCCATAGAGTTGTGTTTTTAAAAAGCCTTTCGCAAGGCTTAGCATATGATTGGCGCAGTCACGTAGCCCGGCTAATGTTTATTTGAAAGTATTAGAAGTATATCGTTGACGGTGGTTTTTCGTTATACGTGTACGTTCCATATCGAATAGTAAACAGCGAACTTTATTTTTGTGGCCGAGAATTTAATAATAATAATTAAGGGAAATACCCCAACGGATCACTGGAAATCAAATCATCACGGAACTCATCAAAACCAGCGGCTTACTGGAAACAGAAACTCACCACAATCGCATTGAAATGAATAAACTTCTCTAAACTCTGGTCATGTGAGTCGAAATACTATATTTTTGATATCTGCCATCTATTCAGAAAAAATCGTGGAAAAAGATCTCCTGCAAAATGGATACAAAAGAAAACACAAAAAGTTTAGATTTTTAGTAATAAAAATTGAAAAAAGTGCAATCTAAGGGGCCGCGCCTTCATTTCAAGTAGTTACTCAGAGTAAGTCATAGCATTTAAGACCGTACATGGTGGAACCAAAATCCTTCGCAAAGCTAACTTGACTAAATGAACAAAATAGGCGTATCAGAAATGTCTCCAGAACATTACAGCAACGAAAAACGTCGCCCAAGTTTCGGTGATAATATAAATATAGCTGAAATGGGCAAATGTACTGGCATCAGCATTGAAACCTTAAACAAATTGCTCGATGAGAAAAACAAAGAACTTTTTCAGGAACTTCCATCAAAGTCCGACTTTCAGCTTTTACGTGCAGAGTTATCCGGCTGGATAAACTCATGCAAAAAAATAGTGAGTTGTTGTGCACTTACCTGTTGAGCCAAACACCGACATGAAGGAAAAAGCGAAATCCATCTGCGCCGGATTGCTGGACAAGAACGAAACTTCCAACATTGTGGAGTCTGCATACAGCGTCCGAGCTAGAGCTCCACACATTTCTACGATCATCGTAAAGATGTCGTCGCGAGATTATGCTTGGAGTGTATTACGCAGAGCCAACAAACCAAAAGGAGCCAAAATAAGTATACATAAACATCTACCTCTAAACGTGCGGCAAAAGAGAGCGAAGCTACAATCATGCAAGTCTTACGCAGAAAGAACCCCGAGCGGAAAACTGTCTTAAGAGACGATAAATTGTACTTCGCAGATAAGGTATTTACTTGGGATTTCCCGAAGGGGTGAAAAATGTGGAGTTGAAGTATTAAAGAATTTAGTTGGAGACATTTTACAACCATATGGACACGAAAGTACGTCTGCACACGAAACTTGAAACGCAAAAATCTACCAGAATATAAATAATATTAAATTAAGTTTTTTAAGTTATAACGTAACTGGATTGAAAAATATAACACATGGGCTGAAAAGTCCGTTTTATAGTAGAACACAAAATTTTTGCAAAATTCAACTTTATTTATCAATATACTCGTAGTTGCCTTCGAGGGCGATACACCGATTCAAACGATTTTTTAATCTTTCGATACCAGTTTTGTAGTACGATTTCGGTTTAGCCTCAAAATAGGCCTCTGTTTTGGCTTCTCGGTCTTAAATCTCTTTCCGGCGAGCATTCTTTTGAGGTCTGCGAATAGGAAATAGTCGCTGGGGGCCAAATCTGGAGAATACGGTGGGTGAAGAAGCAATTCGTAGCCGAATTCATTCAATTTTGCCATCGTTTTCATCGACTTGTGACACGGTGCATTGTCTTGATGAAACAGCAATTTCTTTTTCTTCAAATTCGGCCGTTTTTCTGCGATTTCGTCCTTCAAACTCTCCAAAAATGCAATGTAATAGTCGCTGTTGATAGTCTGCCCCTTTTGGAGATAGTCGATGAAAATACGGATGCCATAACCTTGCCAGCCGACTGCTGAGTTTTTGGTCGTTTTGGACGAGGCTGACTACCGACTTGACTCTAGTGTGAAGTGATGAAGCCAAGTTTCATCCATTGTCACATACCGACGCAAAAGTTCGGCTTTATTGCGGTTGAACAGCTTTAAACACTCCTCTGAACAGAGCTTTCGCATGCCCAAATATTCGTGTATGATATATCCAACACGCTCTTTTGATATCTTCAAAGCCTCAGCTATCTCGATCAACTTCACTTTACGGTCATTCGTAATCATTTTGTGGACTTTTTTGATGTTTTCATCTGAAACAGCCTCTTTTGGACGTCCACTGCGTGCATCATCTTCGGTGCTTGTATGACCACTTTTAAATTTTTCAATCCACTTGCGTATGGTTCGTTCAGCTGGTGCAGAGTCCGGGTAACACTTATCAAGCCATTTCTTTGCATCGGCTGCATTTTTCCCATCAAAAAGCAATGATAAATCAACACACGAAATTGCTTTGAATCCATTTTTTTAACAATAACAAAAGTTGCTTCACTCACAACGGTATATCTCGAGAACTAATCGTCCGACAGCTGTCAAATATATACACGTATCTTGTGAAGGTTGGTACTAACTGAAAATGGTATGGATTTAATTCAAATGGTGCCCTCTCTTAGAAACGGACTTTTCAGCCCATGTGTTAAGTATTATTGTTTACACATTTTTTTAATTGTGTCAAAAAATTCGACATCTCTGTACTGTTCGAAACCCTTGTAGAATATTAGAAATTGATGAGAAGAGATTTGAAAACATATTTTTAAAATACGAACTGAAGTGGATACCTGCAATTAAATCGGCAACATTTGGAAGGGGAAGTGGTGGAGAATTGTGTGGCTTTCGGAAAGGCCTTAATTATGCAGAAGTTAGTTTTAGAAGAATAAGTAGAAGAATCGTATGTCCTCGATGTCATAACGAATAACAGCGCCCTGTTTATAATTCCCATTTATTTGAACACTAGTCATTGGGAACGCAATTATGAAAATCTTAAGGAAGTACTACAGAATTTAAGGGAAACAAATTTTATGCTCATTGGTGACTTTAATGGTTGGCTAGGACTTGCTCAAAATAATTTTGTGAGTGGTTACAAAACAAGTGAACATGGTAAATCTTCTAATGGAAGTGAGACTGAAATGTATGACAATGGAGCGTTTAACCCGTTTATGAATATTCTTAAAGCAATCCGTTAATTTTACTTATTTGATTCCCTACTTACTTAGTTCACTTTCTGTACCGTTAGTCATACTTTTTTTCTTATTAGTCGCTAATGTCATTCCATTCTGCGCATTGGGAATGGAACATTTCCGGAACAAAATGGGTAAGTTACTCTATTTTTTGGACACCAATTAAGCAAAATTGATGACTTATTCAGGGCTATCGGCAATTCCGGGGGAAAAAAATTCCACGCGAACATTTTTGTTCCCTGGAAAATATTCCTCTTATCATGAATTTCCATCGAAATTTATTTCCCGCGGAATCTGAAAATTGTTTTCGAAATTGTTCTCGAATGCCTTAAGAGCTGTCAATCGTCGTTTTCTTTAGTTGCCATTAAAGTTCATATTTAAGAATTTTTTTTTGCAAATATTTGTTTTAAAGTAGAAAATTGTGTTTCTTTGATATATTTTGATATACAAAGTTTGGTAATGTATAGCTTAGCATTTAGATTACTCACCGAAGAGCAAACCCAGAAGGAAAAAAATGAGCAAAGATGCGTAAGGAAAAGTTTAAGGGATAGATCCAATCCCTTGGAATTACCACAAGCGTTGTAAGTAGAAATAAAATAGTGTTCCAATATTGTTATTATATCATATTCTTTATTTATAAGATTTCACCAGTACTATATGGTAAATAAAGAAATGTTTAAATATTTGTTGGATTTCCTCTCGGAAAATCTTCCCGCACCCAAAAAATCATTTATTTGCCTTTCTTCGCATCGTCAAGATGAGCGTCTTTTTGCAGAAGGTGGTTACCAAACAGGAATGGGAAAAGATCGTGAGATTGGACTAGCGCAGTCATCATTCCCCGAGATTCTTTCAAATGTCCTGACAATTTTTGAGACGAAGCTGTGCCCAGTTTGGATTACCATGTCCATGTCAGCGACAGAAAGAGAAAAAATTACTCAAGGCTTTTACGATACATACTCGTATCAAACTCCTGGAGCTAGAGGATGCGTAGACGGGAATAAGTTGATCATGGTCTCCAACTATTTTTGATTGGTTGAGTTGGACCTTAATAATCAAAGTTTATGTTAGTATTTTTAATTAAGAACTTTAAAGAAAATCCTTGTACATGACAGATTTCTCGATTTTCGTTTTATTTATTTTACTTTTAAAATAGCACGTTCTTTTAAGAGCAAAGGGAACGCCGACTTATCTCATATCTATACATCGGTGCTTTGTTTTGGATCTAAGAAAATAACGAAGAAAAAATTCCGGAAGAAATCGCGTTAGAATTCCGGTGGGAATTCTGTTCCCGATACTATTTTGTTCCAGGGGAACGTTTTTCTTCCGTTCGAAATTCATTCACAATGCCTATTTTTCGAAAATGGGAAATATTTCGGGGGGAATTTTGTTCACGATAGCCTTGATCAGATCGGATATATTCCTCCATTCAATATATCTGGAGCAAGACACTATCATGGTTTAGAGATTCTGGATTCGACACTGCAGTTAATGAAGATGATTCGGTACATTTGCCAACTTATGGAATTCTTAAATTCCATAAATTCACCAGGCCTCCCAGGGCATTTGATTTCGTTAGAGGGTGGAGTGTCAATAATTTTAATAGGAAACTTATGTGCAATACAACAAGGCTGCTGGCTTAAATTTTGCGACCCAATGTTATTGAAACAACTATTATAACCGGACCACGGACAAATGTATTCATTCCAAGAATACCAATGATACCATCGAACTATCCATTTGTTTTTAAAAGACTCCAGTTTCCAGTTAAGTTGTGTTTTGCCTATTAGTCATAATAAGGCTAAGAGTCAAATCCTAAAGTATACCGAAACTGACTTAAGCGGCGAGTGTTTTTCACACGGGCAGCTTTATGTGGCCTGCTCGAGAGTAAATGAACAGGAAAATTTATTTATTGTATATTGTTCCCAAATCGAAACACCGCAAACGTTGTATACAAAAAAGTACGTTAGCTGCAGAAACTATATGTATATAATACATACCATATATGTATGTATTTTGGTCAAGCATATGAGTTTGATATCTATTCTCATTCTTTTACTAGCAGATGTCAAATGAGCTTATTTTCAATGTGCCAGAATTTTTAATCAAAATCAATTCATATAACAATTTTTTCATCCTTATCCAAATAAAAAAATACTTACTATATGATTTCTTCAAGCCATTCACTACTTGATTTATTATAAAAACAAATATGTAAAAAGAGAGTATACCATATTTGTATGCGCTGCGAAACGAGTACATCAGCTAGTTCTATAATTATTATTATTAATTTCAAAGGAACGATACAAATTAATTTGTAAAGTATGGGATTTTACGCCGGGGTACTATGCCCATGTGGCGTTTTTTGTGAACAGCACTTTACTCAACTCAATCAATCTTAAGACTAATTTACAAGCACTGTTTAACTAAACATCTAAATATCTATGCTGAAACCTATTGCATTCCATATGCTTTCTAAAATGTCCGACTTCAGGTAAAACATTGCAATTTTGTTTATTCACCTGGACGCTGGCTCGCCAGAATGCATATCTGTTGTTACCTCACTGAGATACCTCGTGGAGAAGGATTTTACAATTTGCTTATCTGTTGTTAACTTACTGAGATACCTTGTAGCAAAGGAGTTTAGAGTTTACTTTTCTGTTGTTAACTCCCCCCTCCTTAAATGAGAATGTCGTCATTCTCAAAAAAAATTAATTTTATGTATACTATTGGTTTCTATTGCCAATAGTTTTGAGGGCAAAGATTGAGATTGTAGGTGTTGATGGAAATTCATTTGTTTCCACTATTGTTGAAATTTTTTACAGGACTAGGTTTGACATATGCAAATAATCTTGCAATTATAGTTGATGCTAGGAAGATGATTAATATTGTTCCTATGATGTGGGTGGCAGTGGCTCAAGTGGTAGTGGACTGGCTTCCAAATCGGAAGGTTCGGTGTTCGAATCGGAGTTAACGTAGTTGACATCAACATCAAGCCAACTTCCACTAAGAATTTAGTCTCCCCATTAAGTGTTGGATGCCACCCATGGAACGAAATAACCACTGAGCCCAAACATCTTTCTTTCTCTTTCTATCCTATTTTCCATAAAACTTAACACATGCTGAGGCCTTTTACCACTTTTGTTGAATGGATAAGGAAGTTGTATTCGTAGACTGCCCTACCAGGAATGTTAGCGATCTTTAAGCAACGCATTATTTCGGTAAGCTTCGAGTGGAATATTTCCACTTGACCGTTGACTGGACTGGTGTATGAAGGTGTTTTGAAAATTTTGATTTTAAGTTGGTCTTTTACCATAAAATTGATAGATGAGGAATTTAAGGATTTTTCGTTGTCAATCACAATAATTTTGGGAACACCAAATAAAAAGAGTAATTCACGAAGAGGTTCTTTAATATCTTCTATTGACTTTGACCTTAGAATTTTTGCTTGTGCGTACTTAGAAAACTTGCCTTTGGCTGTTAAGACTAGTCTTTTCTCTGTGGAATAAATACGAGTGTCTATATGCAGAATTTCACCTGGGAAGTGTTTAATTGGGGTTTCTTTCAGAATGGGTTTATTCGGATGTCTATCGTACTTTTGTTTTTTACAGGTTACACATTGTTTAACAATATTTGTATCCTTTTCCAAAAATAGAATTTTCCTAATAACTAAATTTTGTTTTCGCGAGCGCTTCGGTGGCTCTTCTGTGTTCTTCAATAATTTGTTCTTCCTGCCTTTGTAAGTTTGTAAGATCCTCTACTTTGGTTTGTGTAAAACGGGTTTTATAATTTCTAAAGTGATGCTGTTAAGATTTATATAACTTAAAAATCCTAGTATGTCCGAACTTCCTTGCACACTCCATTCTAAATTTCAGCACAATCCATTTCCTTTCTTTCGCACCAGACTGTAAAATCTAACCCCACTACTCAAATTAATACACATTCCAGTAGTATCCCATATCTAACCTATTTTTGCTACCGAATGTAACACACGCGAATGTAAGTCATATGCACACCAGCAATTGATTCTTCGCAAGGTGTCAGTATCAGTTGTCAAATATGCGCTAGGAACTTGATGATTCTAAATTAATTCCCACACCAATTCCCGGTTCCATTCCCACGATCTTCATTTGTAACATAGTATATAAGTTAGAATATATTCAGAATAAACTTGACTTGTTAAGAGTTAAGCACAAGAGACGGTGTTTTTATTTTACTCAGTTGTACTGGTTTATGTGCCTTTACACAATCAACGCTTTCGACAAGTTTATGTACTTGACGATTATCTTGGAATCAAAATTGATTCTCTCAAACATTTGGTGACCCCAACGTAATCTTGTGCTTTCTCTCTAAAAACATTGCCTTGTTTGCTACCCCCACCAGTGGTTACGTAGTCCGAGACAAAAAAACAAGGTTCCGAACACATCAGAGAGGCTTGAGTAAAAACAAGGAACAATGAAAGAAGTAGAGATCTACAAGCTCATTTCTCGTCAGACAGAGCAGAAGAATTGACTAAACTTAAAATTAACCTCGGAAAGGACGGTCCACAGCGAAGGACCCCTGAGTACCGAGATGAAAGATTGCGACGAATCGACGCAGGCAGAATTTTCAACCAATCATCAGAGACTTGCAGCGGCAATGAGAGCCGATACGCCTTACATACAAGGCGATAACGTTGGAAAAGTCGAGAAGGTGTTCCTTGATGTGAAGGCTATATTAGTTTAGTTTAGTTTTAGTTTAGTTTATTAGTTCAAAAAAAACACTGTACATCAAGGTAAACTTATAATTAGTACAGGATATAAAATTTATTTAAAATTAAAGAGAACCATAAGAAAATACATGTAATAAATAAAAGAAAACACAATTTTGAGTTAAAGAAAAATTAAGCGCAGCCAAGAACGAGAGAAAAGAAAAACGACTTATAAAAACAAGAAGTTAAATCAGTTCAAATTGGAGAGGTATTCGAGACAAGCTGTTAGGAATTTACGGCGTTCGATTAAGGACTTCACACGAATGGGTAGACCATTCCAGAGCTTAACAGCATAAATGAAAAATTGTCTGCGTGATGTTAAGCAGGTGAATGTGGCAGGACGCAAGACTATGTAGCGATTTGATGAACATAAATGAATTTTGTTAAACAGGTAGATAGGTTCCTTCACGTGAATAGTTTTGAAGAGCAAAGTACAAGAACGATATTTTAAAAAAGTCTCTAAGTCACATACAAGGAGTTGACGAGCTTCAGAAGAAATATGATCAAATCTACGAACATTGAAAACATACCGCGCAATTGAGTTGAAAGCAACTTTTAGTTTTTGAAACGAGTACGAGTCAGAATCCGCAAACAGTTCACAGCCGTATGATATTATGGGTATTATTAGTGCCTTGACCAATTTGGGTTTGACTTGAGTAGGTAAAATTGTTTTTGTAATGGATAATCCACGTAGAGACGCATATATTTTATTGATTATAGAATTTATGTGAACATCCCAAGTTAACTTATTGTTAAAGGTTATTCCAAGGTTTTTTACCTGGTTAACGTACTCAACTTGCGAGGAATTTAAAAGGATTGGGGGGAAATCAGGAAGATACTGTTGATGTTTGGATATTGGTATGGCTTTAGTTTTGTCAGGATTCAGCTTTAGACAATTACGTGTTGACCACTCGAGAATAGAACATAGATCGTCGTTTATTTTTGCAACTGCATCTTCAATCATGCCAAGAGGGAAACTAAAGTACAATTGAACATCGTCAGCATATATATGATATTGACAATGCAATAAAATGGAGGGTAGATCATTTATAAAAAGAGAGAACAATAAAGGACCAAGAATAGATCCTTGGGGAACACCACGATTAACAGGAAGAAACGAAGACAGTTTACTATTACACGAAACAGCTTGCAAGCGATCATTCATATATGAATAAATTAATTTGTTAGATGTGTCAGAGAAGTTAAAATATGTCGTAAGTTTATCACAGAGAATATTCGGATTTACACAGTCAAATGCTTTAGAAAAGTCAAGTAGCGTTATCACAGTTGTATACATCGTCAGAAACTTTAAGTAAAGCTGATGTACAGCTATGTCCGCACCGGAACCCTGACTGCAGAGGATTAAGAAGCTGTTCTCTTTAATTTGGTGGCTTATAATCGATTCAAAAGCTTTGGATAAAAAAGGGAGGATAGCTATAGGTCGGTATTCAGAGTTTGTACCTTTTTTAGGAATCGGTATGATTTTAGACTTTTTCCAGGCTAACGGGTAGATAGATGTCATAATAATGGTGTTAAAAATATGGGTGATGTAAGGAAGTATAAGAGGAAGGAGAATTTTTATGAGGTCAGGATGAATATTATCTAGTCCGACGGACCTGCTTTTGATAGAGAAGATAGCTTTTCGCACATTATGTATGTTAACTGCAGTCAAGGAAAATTCATTTTCTCTATCATCCTGTGATGTCGTTAGGTTAGTGTCAGGCGGTGCGCTTGGGGTAGAGAACTTTCGATTCAATTCTTCTAAATTAATATTGTCATCCGAGACTATGGAGTGTTGCTTATTCACACCAATATTCCGAATTTCACTCCACAGAAATTTTGAGGAACGATTGGAATTAAATCTATTATTGTAGTACCTCAGCTTAGAGGATTTAATAAGGTTAGTTACAATGTTACGATTAAATTTAAAACATCTAAGCATTTCGGCACAGCCGAAACGTTTCCAACGGCGATATGATACATCTCTCTTTTTGATTGCCCTAAGAATATCATACGAAAGCCAAGGGCAGCTGTGCGGCTTTATAACACGGGTCTTAATTGGAACATGTTTGTTAAAGAGGTAGTCAATAGCATTGGTTAGGAATTCGATTTGTTTATTGACGTCAGGTGTCAAGTAGATTGAGTGCCAATCGATGGACGAGCAATCGATAAAAAGACTTTCAACGTTGACATTGCGAAAATCACGATACTGGATGGACTGAGACACGTATTTAGGAAAGTGTAAGTCAAAGGTTGCAAAGACGAGATCATGATACGAAAAAACGGGGACTGATGATTGGCTAGAACATTTAACAAGCCTCACATCACTTATAAGAAATACATCTAACAGAGACGGCACGCAATTTGGTTTAAAGTGCGTTGGTTCAGTAACGTTTACAAAAGAAAGGCCAAGAGAGTTCATAGAAGTTCTCAAGCTACGAGATGAAGAGTGGAGAAGATTTATATTTAAATCACCACAAAGAATGAATTTAGGTGCTAGGTGACATATTTCTTCAACAATTGGGGATATAACGCTCGAGTTTGCAATGTGCGGTGGCAAATAAAATGCATTTATTTTCGCCATTGAGGATATCGATGAAATAATAGTCACAAGACTGGGTGCCGTCAGAGCACTTGATAAGGCTAGAGCTAATGTATTTTCTCACGTATATTGCAACACCTCCTCCAGTGGAGTGAGTTCGATCAGCTCGGTAAGGCTTTTTAAATCCTCTTGGGGAAAATGGGCTACTTGATAAATTGGGGTGAAACCAAGTCTCAGATACGCAAACAATGTCAATTAAACTGTTCTCAAATATCATTTTGAACTCATCAAAGCCCATTTGACTTTTACAAAGAGTGTTTAACAAAAAATAATTTTTTTCATTTATGCTGCCAGAACTAGTGTCATTGCTGCTGGTCATGGTCATATTTACAACACACAACGAAGTCGCAATCGAACGCAGAAAATTTTTCAGCATTTATTTTATGTACAGGCGACAAAGAACAGAAAAAACCAATATGAACTGAGATAACTTTACATTAATAAATGAAGTTAAAAGAAACAAGTTAAGTGAGGATTCCTGGTGCGAAAAGAAGAAAAAGTTAAAAGTGCGAAACCAAATAAAAGAAAATTTGTGCATACAAAAATAATTAATAACGATTTTCATAATGAATAACATTGTTGACGTCAGTCCCGACAGCATTCCTCAGTTCTCCAATATTGTGAATAACAAATGAAGTTTGACTGGATCCGGTGCGGATGTAAATTTGCCCATTGTAAGTGTGGACTGACGACAGGAGAGATTTTTGTTTTAATCTCAAAGCATGCCGCTGCAAATGGTAATTGCTTTTCGTAAGACTGTCATTAATAAAAAAGCTTTACGATGAATCTATGCCGACGTCGCAGAGCTTAAGTGAAGCTTTTTTGTTTTTGCAAAAGCTCGAAATCGCTCGCATTAAATTTTGTTTCTCCCGCTTCTCAACAAACTTCAATATAATGCAAGAATCTATTGGTGAACGATCGTTGCGAGAGTTGGCTTTGGCTCGAAAGACGTTGTGAAGGCGAGGGGGCGGAATATTTACTGCAGCGCACACTTTGATGTAGAAAGTCTCCAAATTTTCCCCAGGAGATTCTGGCACACCAAAGACGACGGCGTCACAGCTGATTTTTTCACGCTCTGTTTTGTTACTTCAGTTACTTTTTGCAGTTGTTGTTCAAAAAGCATTTTATGTTCTCTCACCTGTGCATTTAGGCGATCCCCTAGGGCAGAGAGTTTTGCATCCAGCGAGAGGGAAAATGTCTCCACCCACTTCTCCAGTTTTTCTTCAATACGGCTCCACAGTTTATCAGCTATGCTAGCTGAATTATGGGCACCAACATCTCTCGGAGAGTTAACACTGCCCTGTACACGATTACCTCTAGTGTTAGCAGGCATTATATGTATGTTAATGTATAAAATTTAAATTTTTAACAACAACGAATAATGCAAGTATTCAGACAAAACAATGATACACTTCAGATGAGCGGATATTACAGAGAGATGTGATCGATTATATGCCCTTAAACTGAGATTTACACTTTAAAATAAGGATTAAGTCGGACGACGAAATTAACACTGCTAGTAGCCTTGCATACTTCACTAAATGCGAAAAGCGATTGCTCTAGAAGAGGTGAAAAGGGCGAGTTGATGCCTCGGCAGAAGCAGGGCCATCAACACAAGAGCCAACCGATGCAAAGCCGAAACCGATAAAACGAGCTCCACAAGAAGCTGCAAGTTATACGCCTGCTGAAGAAGCAGAAATTTCAAATGAAGAGGCTGATGCCGTGACAGAAGCAGGTCCATCAACACAAAGGTCAACAGACGCAAGGCCGAAACCAATCAGACGTGCTCCACAAGAAGCTACAAGAAATACGTCGACTGAAGCGACAAGCCTTGTTCGGAAGTACAACATACTTTTATAATTGCAATTTTTATCTTTGGCTTGTTAAAACCATAAATTAATTATTTTGCTTGAAATTACAATCTTTATTTAAAATTAAGATAAGCTATGTAAATTGAACTTAATCTACATAAAATGTAAACTAGTAAACGTAACGTAAAGTTCAGATTTTGCCTTGTATGACAGTTAATGTAATAATCAAATATGGAAGTAATTTCCGGAAGAAGAATAAAAGACTCTTTTTGCTGTGACTGTTCAACAAGAAAGGGCGTGTTTCATTTTAAACTCGGATTTTCCTACTCCCCTTTTCACCCCACACATATAAAAATAAGTAAAATAACCTTACACACCCCAACATTTGGTCCTTCGAACCGGATAAGAATACACAAAACATTAAAAATTTAAAAGAAAAAAGAAAAAATTAATAAAAAAGTGCAAGTGCAAAGTGCAAGTGCACAAAATATATTGTATATATAGATATACATATATAAAACAAAGTACATACACAGATTCCCTCGCAGCCGTTGTCTTGCCCCTTGTTTTTCTCCTTTTTAAGCTTTAAATATTCTTTCGGTGGTTGTGGATGAATCGGGACTCCCGCGCCGTTTAAAAATTCATCAATATTTTCAACTTTAACCTCAACTGTCACCAGCTGGGCAAAGCTGACCAAAGATCGTAAGTTGCTGTAATAAAATATATTATTTAATTAATGATTTAATATCAAAACTGTATCTAATAAATGCATTATAACATACATACATACATACATGGGGTGGCCCTGGTGTAGTGGTCTTAGCTATCGCTTCTCACTCGGAAGGTCAAGGTTCGAATCCTAGCCACAGCAAGTTTTCATTTGTGTAATTGGAACTCAGTCAGAAAAATCTGCGTGTGAAGGCATAACACTGACATGCAGATTTGGCTGTTGTAGGGTTTTTCAAGCGCAAAAGAACCGTTAAAATTCACAACCTCACATTCCGAGAGAAGCAAAATCTCTCCGTCCTATTCGGACTCCCACCCCTGGAGAGTCACTATCGAAACCAAACACACCTGAGTTTCAAATCACTACATCACAAACTTTCCTTTCTCCCCCTTCTATCTTTCCGCCCGCGCCCTGGCAACAGTGTAAGGGTATTCATAACCCCTTAGGCGCGCGTAAATTATAAAAAAAAAAAAACATATTGATTAATTATTAATTTAATTTACAAGTAAAACCTTTAAAAATGTCGAAATTGTCATCGGGTGCAGATCAGAAAGGTGTTTTGGAACAGATTCTTCGTGACCACGTCAACTTTAAAAAGACTGGAACATCACGTCGTATAGCCAGCTATCTTTCAGGTCGTCTTCTTATTCTAGAAGTGAACTTCAAAAACGAGCTGAGTCTTCAAGCGAAGATTCGACGAGGAGAAATTGAAGAAGATCTGGAAGAAGAAGATTTTGATGAAATTTTTGAGCTGCTTCATATTTCAGTTACCGAGGTGAATTGGTCGATGCTATCGACAATGCCAAGTCAGCTTCTAAAGAGAAAATTGTGGAAGGTGAATCCACAGGTGCTTCGTGTAATGAGCTTTCATTACCCCAAATTCAAATACCACATTTTGAGGGCTCGTACACGAAGTGGCGGGCTTTCCACTATGTTGTTTTGTCTTTAGTCCACACAAACAAGACGCTGGGTGAAATTCAAAAACTTCACTATTTGAAATCTTCTGTTGAAGCTGCTCGTTTGTTGCAGCATTTAGGGTTGTATTCTGGCAATTATGACAAAGCATGGGAACTGCTTGTCGCCAGATACGACCACTTCCAACTTTTCTTTGACCAGCAACAGTCGACAAAGGAGACTGCATGTAACATAAAGTCCCTACTGGACGCGTCTCAAGAATGTTTCCATGCCCTGGAAAATTTAGGATTGCCGGTTAGTTCTTGGGATGACATATTAATTTATATACTAGTACAAAAATTACCTGCTTTTACTGAGCGTTTGTGGGAGGAGAAGTTAGGTAGTTTGAAGGAGTTGCCCACACTAAAACAATTCACAGGGTTCTTGGAAACACGTTTTCGAACCTTGGTAGCAGTAGCTGGAACGAGTGGCACAAAGGGCAGCGGTTCTTCTTCACACAAATCTGTTGCTGTAGAGAAGAAAACTGTGTTGCACGTCGGGAAGAAGCAGTTTGCATGCCAGGTATGTGGTAGAGGTCAACATTCACTTCGATCTTGTCAGAGGTTTATTGACATGGAGATCTGTGAACGATCTAAGGCAGTGGATAGAATCGGTGTCTGTCGGAACTGTTTGGCGTACAGTTACAAGACTAACCATTGCCAAAGCAGTGTGCGCTGCTATTACTGCAAGCACGCACACCATTCTCTGCTACATATTAATAGTTTCAGCTCCAAATCTACAAGGGATTATACAAATACAACTATAGGTACACAAACTTTTCATACTAAAATAAATACCAACCAACCTAAAGTAGTCTCTCCTGAAGTACATCAGCCAAGTGTTCTTCTGGCAACAGCAGTTGTTCGAGTCAGGTCGTCAAATGGTAGTCGAACCTGGATCTGAAGCAACTCTCTTTACTGAGTCAGCTGTACAATTGCTAGGGCTTCATCAACGGCGAACACTCATTAAGGTATCTGGATTGGGAAAACTTAGCAGTGGTTCATGTCAGCGGTATGTAAGTCTTACCTTTGGGTCGCTGGTAACACCTTTCGAGACAAATACCCCAGCTTATGTGTTCAAGTCCCTGATTGGTCTTCTGCCATTCAAACCTTTAGCTCTGCAAAATTGAGAACATATCCAGGGTTTAAAGTTAGCTGATCCACCATTCGACAAGCCTGTCACTGTTGATATCCTCCTGGGAGCCGACATTTACTCTGACTTTATTTTAGGATCAATTATCCGTGGCATAGATGAAAGATCGCCAATTGCACAGGAATCAGAGTTAGGTTGGTTTCTCCTTGGGAAGGCAATTTCGCAAAATAAAGAATCTGTACATAGTTTCTTACAGGTTCTTGATAACGACACTCAGCTGCAAAGGTCCTGGAAACTGGAGGAGTTGCCTTTGAATACTACGGAAACTGCGGAAGATAAAACATGTGAAAAGCATGATATGAACACAATAAGAAAAGTGACTGATGGTCAACATCAGGAATCGCAACCATTTAAAAACGGATGTAAGTCTGGGTTTGGTGCCTTGAAGTTAGGTGCCTTACGTAGGCTTCATCAACTGGAAGGAAGATTCCAGGAAAACCCCACACAGCACAAGGAGCATTCCAAGTGTTTAAAGGAATGCAAAGAGCTTCGTCAGATGGCCGTAGTTGACGCAAAGAATACCACACTGGATACACGACACCATTCTTTTATTACACACCATGCGGTATTCAATGAGTCAACCAGAACTACGAAGCTTCGTCGCAGTCCTGCGTACTACAAACGGTTTGTACGAAACTGCCGGGCACAAGCTAGAAAAAGAGACAGAGGTCCACTAAAGATAGATTCAATCCGCACAAGAACATTCGAAATTCCTCAAGAAGACATTGCCGTGGAGAAGGTAAGTTACCTTGAGCGATGGAAGCGAATGCAATCGATGAAAAACTACTTTTGGCGAAAGTGGAGCAAAGAATACCTGTCCAAGATGATACAACGCCCGAAGTGGACAAGTTGGAAGCCGGAGCTAAGACGCAAAGACATAGTTCTCATTAAAAATGAGAGACTAACACCGTTGCAATGGCGACTCGAACGGATTTCGACACACATCCCGGGAAAGAAGGACTTGTCCGAGCAGTTACGATACGAATTAAAACCGGATAACGTAAACGGTCACTCGGAAACAAGGGATTTAAACGACACAACACAAAATTTATGAAACTAATACTTTAAATAAACTCGCATGAAAAATTAAAGACATTACTTTTCTTATAATAATGATTTATTAGTTCAATGAAATACAAAATTTACAAACTTATTTATCTTAGATTCCCTACACAGCACAACACACCTACATACATACAGTCCACTCAATATTACACAAATCATTCATCCCGGAAAACGTTGCGACCGACGTTCCGAAATCCCAAAATGCCGACGGGAATTGGAGAATCAAAACTCCGACGGCATTTGAAACTTCCTACTGAATCCCAACGCTGTCCACTCAAAACACAACACAACCTATCGACAGGTATCAATTCAAAAAAATTTCTAATGTTTACGGCACTAAAATCTAGCAATATTTTGTAACATCTTAAACTAATATAGAATATATTTTTAATATAAATTACAAAAAAAAATCAAAATGTAAACAAAAAAAAATATATGTAAAAAAAAACTTACTGCAGATTGAATTGTTTATTTGAAGCAAATTGCAACAACAATTCAATCGAAGGCGGATTCATGGCTTTACTTTAAGATGTACACACTACACACACTTTGACAGCTAATTCGGCCATCATTGCAATAACAAAACGTTCGCGAAAATTTCGTCGCACATCGACGCACTGCACAACCAAAAAATGCGTACGCGAAGAACAGTTACCGCACAAATAACACCACAAATTGTATGAAATTTGTTGGGAAAATAAATTAATGAACATATTTTTGCATTTCCCATTTCTTTTCATTTCGTTTTCGTTTATTTTGTTTGCACTTGAACTCGAAGATCACCTTCGCGAAACCAAAAACAAATGATGTATATAAATATATACACACGCACGTATATACGGTCTACACAACTCAATCGAACTCGAATTTCACGGAGGAAGGGGAGCAGACAAAAAAGATAAAATAAATAATTAAATAAAAAACACTTACCTTTTCACAATGCTTAAAAACTAAAAAGAAGGGGGTAAAAACCAACGAAAACAAAAAAAAAAAAAAACCGAACAACACTCGCGACACAAATTGACCTAGTTTTGGTCAATGATCAAAACGAACTATTGCATTAGGCATATTACGCATATTTCATCTCCCTTTGTTGCTCGTTTGTTATATCGTCATCCTGGTCACCTACATGTAATGTTTCAAATTATTAACTTACACGATTTTGTTTCATTCACATGTACTCGTAGATAGTCAACACACTCGCACTCACACAACACACAACACACAACTCTTATGGCAAAAGAAGTACGACATATTCCAACTACAATTGGGTACAGTAACGTACATGATCGGGAGCGGGAGCATGTTCGGAAGTACAACATACTTATATAATTGAAATTTTTGTCTTTGGCTTGTTAAAACCATAAATTAATTACTTTGCTTGAAATTACAATCTTTATTTAAAATTGAGATAAACTAAGTAAATTGAACTTAATCTACATAAAATGTAAACTAGTAAACGTAACGTAAAGTTCGGATTTTGCCTTGTATAACAGTTAATGTAATAATCAAATATGGAAGTAATTTCCGGAAGAAGAATAAAAGACTCTTTTTGCTGTGACAGCTCAACAAAAAAGGACGTGTTTCATTTTAAACTCGGATTTTTACCCCACACATATAAAAATAAGTAAAATAACCCTACACACCCCAACAAGGCTCATAAGAAGACAACGGCTGATATCGGATTCATTAAGTAGGTTCCTCGCCATTGTCAATGCAACAGCCCAATCAAAATCATTCAAGGAATCAACAAATATTGGACCCAAATGGAAGAACTTCATCAAGATCTTGGAGAGCTCACTTAAGACTACAGCTCGTTAGGCTACTACATAAAGGCGTACATTGAATTAGAGGAACAAGTTCAAGAAGTACTAGTGTGGCTAGCTACCAAACTGGAAGCTCCAATGGACACTCATCAGCAAGTTCAGTAAGCCACTTCATCTATGCTACAGCTGCCAAAAATCTCCATTCCAGAATTTGATGGAGACTATGGAAAGTGACGTCAGTTTTCTGATCTCTACATGGAGATGGTTAATAAACAGCCATTGAGTAACTGCCAAAAACTGTGGTATCTCAAAATTAGCTTAAAGGGAGAGGCCGAAAAGCTTTTGAGGCATTTAGCATTGTCAGATGACAACTATAACGCGGCGTGGAAGATGCTTCAAGATAGGTACGAGAACCTGAGGCTTCGTGTTGCGTCACTTGTTAACAAGTTGCTCAACCACCGAAGGCATGTTTCTGACCAACCATCAACCGCCCATATTAAGACCGTGCATGGTATCACAAGGGAATGCCTGATGGGATTAGAAAATTTGAAGGTCTCCACATCAACATGGGACCCAAGAATTCTTCCAATCCTTTATAAGAAAATTGATCGAAGTACGCATGCTCTTTATGAACAAAGTTTGGTCAGTCCTAGGGAATTGCCGTCTGTGACGGAGTTTCTTAATTTCCTGAAAATACGTTTTCAACCTCTTGAAGCCTTAGGGAATAAAGGGAAAAAAATTACGGAATTCAAAAACCAGACAAGATCTTCGGCTACATTAACCACAACGAACAAAGGGCAGCAATCGCCCACGGAATGCCTTTCATGCAACAAAAATCATGCTTTATACCATTGCAACAAATTCTTACAAATGAGTCCAGCTAATCGTAGCATCGTGTGTTTCTCAAGAAAAACTTTGCAAGAACTGTCTTAAGAAGGGACATTTCGCATCCAATTGCACTCTGAGGGGATGCAAGATATGCTCTAACAAACATAACTCATTACTACATATTGGCATTCAAGCACACCGTTCAACGGCCCAAGCAAAAAGGAATACACTTCAACAGACAGCACATTCTAGATCATCCGCAAGTGCGCAGAAACATGCAGAGCCAACATCTGCACTCACCATAACGAGTCATACAAAGAAAAATCCGTAATCCTTGGAACTGTTGTTTTTCCAATTCCTCTCAATTGGGCAAATAAGTCTAGGAAAGAAATTACCCACGTTGCAGAATACAGTCTTCGGTTGGATAGCAGCAGGAGGGTTAGAGCAACCTTCCCCAAAATTGGCGACATGCGGTATGTGCTCAGAAGAGGAGCAGGAAGATATTAACGCAACAATAAGTCGCTTCTAGGACATCGAACAACCAGAAGTACAAGCCAAGGAGCGAACAATAGCAGAGCGACGATGCGAAACATACTTTGGGCAAGCATGCAAATGAGACAGCAAGGGCCGGTTTTTAGTGCGTCTGCCATTTTCAGATGATCCAAAAACCCTAGGCCAGTCAAAAGGTATAGCTCTGCGGCAATTCCTATCAATCGAGAGAAGGCTGATGAAACAGCCCGAGCTGCGCCACCAATATACAGCTTTTATGGAAGAATATAATCAGCTTGGACACATGGAAGAAGTTAACGCTCTACCAACCAATTACTGTTTTCTTCCACACCATTATGTACTCAAACCTGAGAGTAGCTCTACAAAATTAAGAGTAGTGTTCGACGCCTCTGCAAAAACCCATAATAATATTTCACTCAACAACATTCTTTATGAACTTTTTAACATACTTCTTCGATTCCGGCTACCCCGCTTCGTTTTCACGGCTGACATTAAAAAGATGTACCGGCAAATTCGTGTTGATAAAAGAGATACGAATTACCAACTTATCTGGTGGCGAAGCAACCAAGAAGAAAGGCTGAGGTGCTATCGTCTAAACACTATTATATATGGAACATCAGCCGCCCCATATTTAGCAATTAAATGCTTGCAACGGTTGGCACAAGAAGAATGTGCCTGATATCCAATAGCAGCTGAAGTATTATTGCATAACTTCTACGTCGACGACGTCATGACTGGAGCGGATAGCATGATAACAGCTCATGATATGCAGTCACAACTTGTCTCATTGCTTAACACAGCCGGTTTCAAACTCCCAATGACTCAATGGTATTGCACCAGAAGAACAAGAAGTGCAGTTAAATTTTTCCGATGAAAAGGATTCTTAGGTTAAAACACTGGGATTAATATGGCTCCCAAAAGCAAATAACTTTTGTTTAAAGATTAGTGTTCCAGAAATAACCAAAATCCCCAAAAGAACTCTGGCATCTGACATAGCGAGGTTATTTGATCCTTTTGGATTGTTTGCTCCAGTGGTTGTGACTGCAAAAATCTATTTACAAGAACTGTGGGCATTAAAGCAGGATTGGGATGCATCTTTACCAATTGAGCTGCATACAAGATGGTCAAAATGCCGATATAGTCTTCTCGCACTAGAAGGTATCCAGGTTCCACAACATGTCTTCGGAAACAATGTTCCAATCTCCTTTGACTTACATGCGTTTGCTGACGCATCCCAAAAAGCATATGGCGCTGCAATCTATGTACATACGGTCTACGGATGTCCATCGAAGGGTAATAGTACGACTTTTGTGCTCTAAATCTAGAGTAGCACCACTACCACCAAAGAAGATAACGTTACCAAGATTAGAACTTTGTGCAGCAGAACTAGCAGCAAAGCTTCTCCATAGAGTAGAGCGATGCCTTCGAATAGAAAACAAGCCAACCTACATTTGGACTCATTCGGAAGTAGTTTTGGCATGTATAAACACAACTTCAGGTGACTTGCAGGCTTTCGTAGGTAACCGAATTGGAGACACGTCAGATCTAAAGAATATACAGCGGACCCACTATCAAGAGGTATACAACCTCAAAAATTACGCAATTGTCATTTGTGGTTTTACGGACCAGCATTCTTAAATGGCAATGAAACAAAATGGCTCCCTCCTTATTAAAGAAATCCGTAGTTCAACATTGTGTATTTTGTGCAAAAATGAGACCAAAGATGTTTACTCAGTTGATGGGAGATTTGCCGTCAACATGATTCAACCTGCAAGACCTTTTGCGAATTCCGGACAGGATTATTGCGGCCCAATTTGGATTCATTTCAAGATACGCGGAAAACGCCCTCAAAAAACGTATATAGCAGTATTTTTCTGTTTTTCAACCAAGGCATTTAGAGCTGGTCACTGATCTTTCCACCGAGGGCTTTATAGGAGCGTTGAAGCGATTCACTGCAAGGCGTGGGAACTGCAGAAATCTTTATTGTGATAACGGAACAAACTTCGTCGGCGCAAGAAATCAGCTTCATGAAGTAAAATAAATTTTAGAATCTCAGTATGCTATCAATAAGGTTACAAGAGCATGTAGTTCTAAAGGGACAGACTGTCATCTTATCCCTCCACGAGCACCACATTTCGGCGGTTTATGGGAATCCGCAGTCAAATCTGCCAAACACTTACTCCGTTCAACACTTGAATCCGCATCTTTGACTTATGAAGAAATTTAAACAGTCGTTACTGAAGTTGAAGCTATATGAAATTCAAGACCCACTACACCAATGTCAACCAACCCTAATGGCTTAATGGCGTTAACTCCATGCCACTTTTTGATAGGCGAACCACTTAATTCCTTGATTGATTCGCATGAATATCAACTGAAAATCAAAGTTCAAAAAATGGATCGACAAGCACAGCATTTCAACCCAATAAGAAATCAGAAGCAACTATCGAAAATAATTCCTCGAACAACGCACAGCCTAAGAAAAAAATGAAGGCATATTTGGGGTGTACTCTTATAACATTGTTCATTTCCTGTTTAATGATGACTAAAACACAAGCGACATCTATCGAAACTACAACATTCGACAATGAACCAGGAATATTATTTGAAAATCTGGGACCATCAGGAATAATAAGCAGTGAGTGGAACTTAGTAGTTTATTATAACATGAATATATACTGGAAGGAGATAAAACTTTTAAATGGTTACTATGAGAGATTAAGTGATGTGTGCAAGTTACTGCACCACACCATTTACGATTGTCAGCAGGTCTTAACACAATGTCAATATCTTATCAATGAACTAACTCAAAACAATGACTTTTAAAAAAACGAAAAGAAGAATAGGATGAGGCGAGGAGCAGCTAACGTTATCGGCTAGGTAGCTAACGTATTATTAGGCATCCTCGATTCAGAATATGCAAGATACGATACGAAGGGTGGACAAAAATGAACTACATCTATCCGATTTATTGAAAAATCAGACAACACTAATACGCGCAACGCTTAACATCATGCAAAAGGACCAGCAAGATATAAACCAACAATTTCACCAGTTAGAAGACCACATTAATCGAATCTTCCGCCATCATTAAAACTTCCGTCTACAACAGATAACATTTTAGATTTCTATAGTCTGATGCACGTTCAGGGAAGATCAAGATCCAATTATGTAATCTTGAGAATCACTTTACCAATATTGGCTTCAGAGAGCTTAGAACTGTTCCACATCATACCCATGCCAGTTAAGGTAAATAATACATTCATCGCAACCCAACCATCCTTTCCATACATGATAGTTAACTTATTTCGGGATCAATATTACCCCTTAACTGAACTAGAACTTCACGCTTGCACTTCAATCAAGGAAGAAAAAACAATATGCAAACAACAACGTCCCATGTACAGAAACGGATCAATAATTAGCGCATGCGAGGTTTGGCATCAAGCCAAACCATCACACACTTGTTGTATATCAACGGTTGAAGGAGGTCCTCATTGGATTCAATTGCGAGCCTCCAATCAGTGGATATATTCAGTGGAAAAACAAACAACAGTCAATGTGGTATATGTAACACAAATCAGTCTTCGCTAAGCGGGATTACTAAAAATGAAATCCTTTTGTATCATCAATCAACATCTATTCACTTTAGAGGCACACAATTTATTATCATCAGAAAGAAGAATATCATACATTCCATCTACTAACATAACAAACGCATTGGTTATTAACCTAACTTTATCCACAATGCATCTAGCACCTCATTACCAAATGCATACGGACGAGATAGACAATATCAAGCACAAACTATTTCAAACTCATTAAACCAACACGATGTTCATTACTACAGCATGAGTAGTTTAAGTTTCCTCATAGCTGTTATCATTATATGTTACCTTGCATGGAGGGGAGGGTGAGCATTTATTAGAAAACCAGGTGACATCGCTATAACTAATAAAAGCCCTTCAACACATAATCATCAAATCCGCATGCCTAAGGACTTGGCTCAAGAAGACCAACTGACAGATGCAGATTTTATGATTAATATTAAATTAAATTCCAATTGAATGTACCATTCAACGGGGGGAGAATGTTAAGATTTATATATTGTAACTTAGAACCACCAGACTGTAAAATCTAACCCCACGACTCAAATTAATACACATTCCAGTAGTATCCCATATCTATCCTATTTTTGCTACCGAATGTAACGCACGCGAATGTAAGTCATATGCACACCAGCAATTGATTCTTCGCAAGGTGTCAGTATCAGTTGTCATATATGGGTAGCAACTTGATGATTTCAAATTAATTCCCACACCAATTCCCGGTTCCATTCCCACGATCTTCATTTGTAAAATAGCATACATACATATGATATATGGTAAGTTAGAATATGTTCAGAATAAACTTGATTTGTTAAGAGTTAAGCACAAAAGACGGTGTTGTACTGTGCCCTGGTTTATGTGCCTTTAAGCGGCCCTTACACGGTCAATCGAATGACATCAATCACTAGCATGTGTTTGTGAAAATGTATCTGGATGAGTCAAACACATTTGGTGAAGTCTGATTGACGAAAATCAAAGCAAGTTTGATTTTACATGATGAACGTCATGCTGATTGATATGTGTAAGGGTTGGATTGACGTAATTACTTCATTGTGTTTTGTGTCGTCACGGAAGCGAAAACATGTCTGGGGCCAGCGGAAAATTGAAGGACGATGAAGACCGAGCATTTGTATCGGAATTAATTGAAACGTATCGGTCATTACCGAGTTGCCAAAAGGAAAGATTATTGCGACCGAAACAAAAAAAATGCAACAATATGAAGTTTTACTGCAAAAGTATAAAGAAAAGTATCCTGATGCACAAAAAGCGGATGTCACCAGAAAAATAAATACATACGTTGAGAACGAATTTTCGGCGCGAGCTAAAACGTTTAAATGAATTAAACAAAAGCGGATCCGGTGTAGAAAGCCTCTGGCTTACGGAAATCGCTTCACGCATGCATGTATCTTTTTTCATAATCAAAGGAGAAATTATTTTAAGCAATTCCTCGTAAGTGGAGTTAAAATTTTTATAATCGTCCTGTGCAGATATTTTCAATTCATTCAAAAGATTTTCATGTGTGAACTGATTCCTTTTTTTTAACCACTCCTTCATCCAAATTCTCTTTTTTCTCGACATTTTTTTCTTTTTCCTCTTTATGCAATGTGCAAGAGCAATATATGCAATACAATCGTCCGTTTCACTCATCGCACATCCGTACACCACGAAAACTCACAAAAACTAAAAATTTCACGTCAATCGATTGAACTGTGTATGGGGTAGCATCAATCCACATATACACGATGCATGATGTCAACCGTTTGACCGTGTAAGGGCCGCTTTACGACAAGTTTATGTGCTTGACGATTATCTTGGAATCAAAATAGATTCTCTCAAACAGGTAAATTTTCTGTATTTTACGAATTATTGTATCGAACGTGTACAGTCCATTTATAACACTTGGATTTAGAATTTTCTTTCAAAGTATCTGTTAAGCGTATGTCAGAGGGATCGGGTTGTGTAAACACATGCCTATGGAAGATAGGAAAGGGTATTTTAAATTCGTAGTTCGGTCTCCGGTTAGTAGTATTAACTGATTTTTGAAAACGTTGATTGGGGATACCGTTGCTTGTATCAAGTCATGTGACGAGCTTTCGTCGCTATGTTGTGCTATTGATATTGAATTTATTTGGGATTCATTGGGAAGTCGGGATAAAGCGTCGGCTACGACGTTCGTTTTGTCTGGTTTATATTTAAGTGTGTAGTCATTCATATTCGTCTAATATGGCTTTCCACCTTTTCATTTTGTTGTTGTTATAGTTATTGCTAAGTGCGTATGTTAATGGCTGATGGTCAGTAAATATCTGATAGATTTTAAAGACCAAACAATGGCAAGCATTACCTTTAGCAGCTCGTTGCGAAATGCTCTTCGGATTTACTAAGGATTCTACTATACAGATGAATAAAATGGGTTTGTTGTCTTACTGCACCTATAGCGTGGTCAGGGGCGCCTGTCGTCAATTGAAATTCTTTTGTAAAATTTAGATATTTGAGAGGAAGATCATCTGAAACTAAGGTATTTTTATGCTTATGGAAGGAATGCTCCACCATTTGAATTAATTTGGTTTCTGTTTGAAAGATGTTTGGAGATGCGTCCTTCTTCTCGTCTGAATAATGAGGTGAGAGGTTCTGCTAGATGGGCGTAGTTTTTAATAAATCGATGGTAATAACCGAGAAGTCCCCGGAAGGGACGGAGATCTTTTAGTGTTTGGGTAGTGGATAATTTACTATTGCTTGAACTTCAGTGGGGTTGGTTTTGATACCGTTGGCAGAGATAATAAAATCGAGGAATTCAGCTTGATTTTGTAGGAACTCTCATTTTTCTAACTGCATTTTCATATTTGCTTCTTGAAGTGTTTCGAATACAATTGCAATGTCTTTTAAGTGAGTTTCTATGTTATTTCTTTGCTGAAAATTATTATGTCGTTAATATACACGTAGCTTACTTTACCGATATGGTCATGTAACATGTCGTCTAAGGCTCGTTGAAATATAGCTGGCGCGTTCTTTAAGCCGAATGGAAGGCGCAAGAATTCATATTTGCTATTATTTATTCTTAAGTTGAGTTAAGTTTTTTGGAAAATGGGATAGAGAGAGAAAGAAAGATGTTTGGGCTCAGTGGTTATTTCGCTCCATGGGTGGCATCCAACATTTAATAGAGAGACTAAATTCTTCGTGGAAGTTGGCTTGATGTTGATTTCTAGTCAACTACTCGTCTTACTTGATTTTCATTAACTGAAAAAATGGATGATATGTCTTTCGGGCGAGGCTGGGATTCGAACACCGAACCTTCCGATTTGGAAGCCAGTCCACTACCACTTGAGCCACGGCCACTCACCCACCATACAGGTGAATTATATGGGGACTGTGAAGGTCTTATTATTCCATTATTAAGAAGTTGCGTAATTTGCGTATGGATCTCATCCTGTTGGAATAAACGGCATTTTCTCTAGTAGTCCGAATTTCACCTTTTACTTGAGTTGTAAAGGTCAGTTTTTCTTCAGTTCTGTAAATAGGAGAGGAAATTTGCATACTACTTCGTTGAGTCTATATTTCGGTTCAATATGATCTGTTCTAAGATAAAATTTGTTTACTGCTCCTGAAACATGTTGTATAATTCTGATTTTAATTTTGTTATTGATAACCATGTATAACAGCTGAAAGGTTTTTGAGAGAGTCGTTCCCTAAAATAGCGTCAAAGGTTCAATATTGTCAATTGTGATTTTGGTAAGTCAAATAAATTTATCATCTTGTGATGACTGAGTTCTATTTTACCACTTATAGTGTTTCCGAAAAGGGGCTTTTGTTTTGAATGGGATTTGAAATAAGATCTGATCTAATGTAATTTTTATAAGATCAATTAATATTCTTAATATTTTTCCGCTCTTCGTTTTGCTTCGAAATATGGCTAAGAAGAGCAATTAAGTCTAAATAAAATGAACTTCAGCTATAGACGTATCATTAGCTGACTGAATATTCACACATCGTTCTGGAGGTAAGCTGTTTTCTGTAGCCGGTTGTTGATAGTTCATGTTCTGAACCTCGTATATTTTATTAGGAATTGGTTGTTCATACGCTATGTGTTGAAGATACTGCTGGTATTCCGCATCCTGAGATTCATACATGTCATTCTGATGTAACAACCCATGGCATGTTTGGTATATCCGTGTTGATATGATTCCTTTGGTATTTTTTCTGATGATTTGTGCCCTATAGTTCTTGTGGTGGTCTTTTTCGATCAAACTGATTAGATTTAGATGGTCCGTTTCTTTAATCAATAGCTCGCGTTTGGATACTAATATCCATTGGCTCAGTTCTGGGCTGCGTTTTTGGTTGATATGGACGAGGTGGAGGATTATTATGACGTTGGAAATGATAATTGGGGTTAAATTATTTAAATTGATAGTTTGGGTTATGTAAGTTATTATGAGGTGGTTGAGGAATATGAGCTAATTGCAGAAACAATGGAGTTTGATTTGAAGGAGGATTGCGATGACCTGTATTGTTTTTAGGGGGATTTAGTGGACGATTATTTGCTCTGGGTGGATTGTTTTGATATATATTAGAATACTGGGTTCTGAAGTTCTGGTTTCCCAGTTTCAAACGAATTTCTAGAAACCTTGGCAAGTCTCTTTTAATCTCCTTACGAACGTATCCAATGCTTTGCCTCTATACGTTTGTGTAAGGATCGTAAGAGAATCGTCTGATATCTCCATACAACCTATTTTGTTGAGAATGAGCGAAAGGTGCGAATAAAAAACTGTGTGATAGAAATCTTGAATAGACTGATTTCCTTGAACGAGAGAAGTCATTTGATATACAAGGGTGGACAGATCACGTTTGTCCGCGTAGTGAATTGTTAGGCAACGCGCAATTTCCAGTCAAATGGAGTATTGTACGATTCCAATACAAAATCAGCATGGGCTACACTCAGTACACTGTAATACTTTGGTGTATCTTTTATATGATCATATAGTTGTATTCTGTCTAAACTCTTTTTCCATGAATTGAAATCACCTGGTTGTCCAGTAAAATCTTTTAAAGATCGAACTACGTCCGGCATTCTGTCTAATTCATCGAGGTTTTCTCCAAACTGTGGGTATATTGTTTAGACTGTACCGAGGAATAAATCGGAATTTGGGTTAACTATGGATTCAAAAATTTATCGTCCTTCATTTTTCAAGACACGACTCACGATTCCCGTAATAAGTCATTCGAGGGCCACGTTTGTGCCTACACCATTTACGTTAGAAACAGCAGGTTGGGATAGATTTCCTGCGGAAGGACTTTGTGCAGATAGATTAAGAACAGGGGGTCTCACTTGGTTAGTAAATTATTTGAGCAGGGAATCACACACTATTATTAAAAATAGAATTAACAGTCAATCTAAATTAATCTATCAATGAAATGAATTTCCAATGAATGTGTAAAAATATTTAAAACAAATTTTAGAATAAACTTTTTTATTAAGTTTTTATGATATCTAGATTACGATGGTTTCGATAAGTGATTACTGCAATTATTACATAAATTTTTACTTTAATAATATTATTTATTTTTACTTATTTAAAATAAAACTACAACGTTTTCAAGCGATTAATGCAACTGTTATTTAAATTTTTGGTGTGATATTATTTTTTTCTTTCAGTTCTCTAAATATCTTAACACTAGACTTACAATACTAAATAACTTTTATTGGCATCACGCGAAGAGTGGCTTATAGTTTAACTTACTCCTTTTTATCATGTTACAGATGACTTAGGGGCCTTGTTTCCTCTACTCCGTTTTTTGAAACCAAATGGTGCGGTACTACTTGAAAACCTGGCCCGCGGTGCTTTTTGAGGACCGTTAGTGGTTTTTGAAAGTGGTACTTCTTGAGAACCTTTTTACTTTACACTTATCACTTGCACTTTATATACACATTACCAAGGCTTCGCAGATCAATGACGTTGTCTAATAAAAAGAGGGGCAGAGCATATTACTGGTTTTATCGTAAACATCTTCAGATGACGTCTCTGAACGTTGCTACGATTTGACCAGTTACAAGTTGCCGGTCATAGGTCTTGTTGGCGGCAAGACCACCGCTAGTCCCTACGAGGACTTAAATCACGGTACCATGGGAGTCAGGAGCCCCCCGGATTTCGGTCCGGGCCTGACTTGTTGAGGTGGGAGCGCCATGGTGGCTGTGGTTTAAACCCAAATCGCGGGAAAGGGTCTTCCTGTTGGTTTGACCCATTGTAGAGTTGCTAATAAATACTAGGTGCTGTGACCCTAAGAGCAGTAAGAGGTTTTAGATCGGCCTCGACTCATACCAAGGGTGGAACTTGTGCCTCCAACACAGTTCCGGATTGGTATCAAAGTATTGGCGGAGAGCGATGGCAAGGCGTATTCTTGCTCCCATGGATGTATGGGCATCCCGTAAACATAAGTCTACATGACAGGTGGTTTAGGTTAAAAACCAGAGACTATACACATTTGGTCCCTGCTCGGGAGCCAGTTAAATAATTATTTATTGTTTTTTGTTAAAAGAAGAACTTTACTGAACCCAATCAAACTTAACTTAACTTAACTTAATTAACTTACAAATATCATTTTACTAAACATCTAACCTATGCTGCAACCTATTGCATTCCAACAGTGTGTCGATTACATTCATTAAGTTCAGACGTGCTTAAATTTCGTTCCGCTAATTTATTTCCATTTAACTTTTTCCTGCCTAATTTACAATAATTCGCACAAGCTATTTCTCGGTAGTCGCCATTTGTTGTGTTTTGCTGACTCGGTTTGTTTATTGATTAAAAGTGCATCATAATCTTAAAGTGAAATTAACAACTAGATCTATTCTCATTCACCGCCTTCTGTGTTTTTCTTCATTCAACTCATTAAATTTTCAATTGACCTACCCTAACTTATGCATCATCATCATGTCAGAATTATGTGGAAGTGCAAATTGCTCCCTAACAAATGATCCAAATGCTGCTGCAGTGTTTTTTGTTGCAAGTCATTCCATGCTCTTTGCATTGGCTTGAGTAAGTTCTCTACGGTCTTCCCTCGATTTTCATCTTCAAAGTACCTCCCGAAGCAGCGTTCCCTCTCCGCCAAATAATGATCAGTTGCTCATAAACATCGTGTGTCAAATGAGTGATTTAAGCAACGAGATAACCGAATCACGCGCGTTGTTGAACGAAATTGCTGATCACATCCGGATAACTTCTAGTAAAATCGACGATATACCGGTGCAATCCCAGGCCCAACCGACTGCATTACTGAGATGCTTGAATCTGCAATTATGGAACCGCCAATATCTTCTGGGTCATTTTCTCTTACACCACAACCTTCTCCGGAGATTGATGCTACTCCTGAACCAACAATTCATTCATTCACACATTCTTATATGCTAGACAAAAAAACCCTTAAAAATTATCTAAAATAACTTAAGAATAATCGTATTATAACTTACTGGCCCTATGCGGGCACTCTATGTTAAACTTAATACTTAACTATGTCTACACTATGTAACTATGTTACATTTATTTTTCTATATTTATTTAAACTAAGACTAAGAAAACAATTTATTGTAATTAATGAAAAAACTTTGTATACCCACTTTTTTTAAAAAAAAAACTTAAAAACTAAAACTTACAACTATCTAAATATAAATACATACATCTTATATTACTTAAACTAGCTTATTATATATATCATAAAATTATTTTTTTAGATGTATTACCCCATCTTTTAGAGAAGTTGCACCCATCTTTTTATTCT
This sequence comes from Volucella zonaria, assembly GCA_963966105.1. Classification (NCBI taxonomy): domain Eukaryota; kingdom Metazoa; phylum Arthropoda; class Insecta; order Diptera; family Syrphidae; genus Volucella; species Volucella zonaria. The sequence continues at coordinate 102,857,730 of OZ014530.1, read as the reverse complement.
TTTATAATTTTTTTGTATTTTTTTCAATGTTTTTTGTTTTATAATTTTTTCTCTTATTGTACCCTAATCCTACCTAAATCTATGTAAGCCGGCCATGGCTAATAAAAAAAAACTAGACTAACCGACTTTGCTTCCTAGTGAAGCTATCTTGTACTAGAGGAATTCGCAAACGAAGCTAGCTTCCACTCCTCCAACAAGCCATCAAAATTGCTGGTGCTGCCGAGCAACATTCCCCCTATCGCGACTACCTACCGCCCTACTGAACCGGAGACGCTCCGCACTGCCATGTGCGAAGGGGAAGATTAGCGCCACCGTTAACCTGTCCTGGATCAAACCTTTCATGTATGAGCTTAGTTTAACTATCAGGCCATTGCCATCAAATACAATATACTTACGAATACTGGCCCGAATATGCAATAGAAAAAGAGAAATGTATTATATCAAATTTTGCAAACACTTAAAATACAACTAATTAAAAGAAGAAACATAATGTAAATTTTTTTTTTATTTCAGAAAAAAACGATCGCAAAGAAAAATATCCAAATATCTTTTGCCTCACTTTTGCTTCAGCGAAAGTTATAATCGCTTCATGAAGATCATTTCGCAAACCATTTGCAGTTTCTTTTTCTATAGATAAAATACTTAAACTCCTCAATCGTTCTTGGCCTATAGTACTTCCTAGATAGTTTTTAATTATTTCAAGTTTCAAAAACGATCGTTCAGCTGAAGCAACAGTCACAGGAATTTTTAAAAATAACATCAAGGTAGTGCAAACATCTGGAAAACTTGCTGACAAATCAGGATGCCGTCATCATAACATTCAGGAACCTTTTTCAGTTTTGGCCCAAATCGTCATCTGACATCGCTACAAGCTGCTGAGGTTGAATAACTTGGAATGTGTCAATTATATTTGTCAAACTATTAAATCTAATTTTGATTTGTTGACAAATAACATCAAGACATTTGTAGAAGATATTAATTCTAAATCTTGACTCTCCATCAGTTATTCTCTCGTCTTGGGATAGTTTATCAAGATGTTTTTTGACTTTTGGTATTCGTTTGCTTTAGAATTGAGTTTTGACTCCCCAAGAGTCACATAAATCAATCGATACATTTTTTACTTCTTCAAACGAGTTTCGAAAGATGCTTGGTAGGATTGTATTAACATTGAATTTGCTTGAGAAAGCTCTATATCTGATTTTTGGAGAAATTTTGAAAGAGCTTAAAACTTTTGAGTGCAAAACCACTTGAAAGACGAAATCAAAAGTTTCCATTTTCTTGTGCAGAGCATCCGCTTCATTTCGCTCAGAAATACATTTGCTTATCAGTATAATTTTCGAGAGAGCACGAAGAATATCTTTATATTTGAATCTTACAGCCTGCAAAGAATCCTCCCTTGAAGACCATCGGGTTGGACATAGGCTTTTTCCAGTATCGTGTCCTTCACAAATTTCAGATAACAACTCCCACCACCACTATGTTTGCGAAAAAAACATAGAAGCATTGAATTAAATAAAAAAAAAATCCGAACTTTTGGAACAGATTCCACAGCATCATTGAGGACAAGGTTTAATCGATGGGTCGCACAGTGAACATAAACAGCATTTTTTTGTGTTTGGATATAAAGTTTTTGGACTCCGTTGTAAATTCCACTCATTACCGCTGCACCATCCTAACCTTGTCCTCGACATTTTGCGATATCAATGCCTTTCTTCTCGATACCTTCAATGATTTTAAGTTCTAAACTAATCGCTGAATGATCTTCAACTTTTTCGAATCCCAAAAAAGACTCAGTTATTTTTAAATCAACTGCCTTGCCATTCTCATCTTTTTCAATCTGAACGTATCGAAAAACTTGACTCATCTGACGTATTTTACTTAAATCTTGAGTAGTATCAATGATATGGGTGAAGAAAGGTTGCTTTCTTAGTATTGGTGACTATCTTATCATCGACTGTTTTTGATAAAATATTGATGAGTTCATTTTGTATTTCTGGGCTTAAATAATGAACAGTATGTTCACGGTTTGAGATAAGATTTTTCAATATCGGATCATACATAGCGAGTAAATCAATGATTGATATAATAATTTCACTATGACCTCTTAAGGGAAGATTACACACAGCCAAAGTTAAAATAACGTTCATAATTCTCTCCAAAACTTGACACCAAAACGATCTTGCCCTCAAAATCTGTTTCTCCAGATCCTTATATAGAGTCTCATTTTTACGCCATAATTCAAGCGTTGTATAAGCATTAACATGTACGGTACTTTTTTCATGAATACTGATTTTTTCGCTCAACTTTCCCCAATTACGTACTCCGTCAATCCAAGCCGACTTGAAACTAGTACCTGTGCTTTGCGCGAACATCTAAGAAGCTTCACAATAAGCGCAATTTTGTATTTCGGAATAGCAAAGCTAAGTGCGAGGAATTTTGAATCCAGCTTTGTTAGTGGTGACGTAGTAGTACTCCGAGAATTGAAATAAATTATATTTCATTCAGACTTACTACTTTCATTCTTGTTTGCTTTAATTAGAAGCATGGCTTCGTCTTTATCATACAATTTTTCCATAATGCCACACATTTCAATATCGAAGTTTGCTGCTAAATCAGTTTCAAGGAGCGTATCATTCGTATTATTGGAAGTTGATGGAGTCTCGAACTATTTGGTTATTGATTTTATTTTTTTAGCAGACGTGGCAGTTTCAATTTTTTTTCTTTTCTAAGCACCGCTCGGATATGAGCGTTTTATTGAACTCATTTGTTAAAGCTAATTGAAAAACGGTAGGTAGGTACATACATACAAATCAAAAATTTGTTTGGAACAAAAAGCGAGAGGGAATAAGAATCGACGAATCAAAAAAAAAAATTAACTTACCTTACTATTAGAACTGGTCTAGAATGAACGTATGTACGATAATTGTTGTGCAGGCCAACCCAGAAAAATGCAACAGCGCGTGATTTACGAATCCAACATACTATGCACCAACAAAAACAAAAACACCATAATTAAACAAACACGATACACATAAAAATGCCAAAATTACAAATCTCACCACACACTGCACATAAAATGAAATAATAGCACAAGTTTCAAATATCAATTTCTAGCAAACTAAATAATTACAGTCCGTTGTACATCCGCTCCCAGGATCACCAGAATAATTGAAGTTCACTTCGAGGTGATACACGTTGAAATGAAATTGTTTTTTGTTAAATCAAACTTTGGTTTTTTTATTTAAATAAGGTATAGCAACAGTAACTCGCGCATATTTCCACCAAACAATATCCAGATTGGCACAAGCCACACATCAGAGCAACCCTATGGCCTGTTGCAGGAAAAATATCCTTCGTAGCGACTGGAACAAAGAAAAACCGCTTAACACGGCGCAAAGAATTAATGCACAAAGAGAAGAAGCCGATATCATTCGATTATCCTTCCGTGCTCCATAATGCACATCGGACTGTGATAATGGGACCTGCGACCGAGATCCTTCAAACGAAGTGCCATGCCACGTTGTGCGCAAGCATGCTGTGACAAGAATCAACCCTTCACTTGAATTTTGAATTAATTTTAAAAGAGGATTGATTTATTGTCGATTTGGGAATTAAACTACCTTCGAGTTTGGGGCCCCCTGAGCTTGGTGGCCCCGGTGATTGTTACCTGTAACACCCCCGGTAGCTACGCCACTGGCTGCGATCTTTTCGCAATAAGAGAAATAAGCTCTGGTATACTTACTTAAAATCGCGTTCCGACACGCATTTCTTCTACTACTAGTCTGCCCAAATAAATTTCTCTGTACTTTGCCGTATTCTATATGGCAACTATTTAAACTAAATGGACCACACAATCATTTCCGACCCCAAAAGATTCTTTCAGTTCATCAAAACTAAAAGTAAATCGGATAACTATCCATTATCTCTGAATTTTCTTGATAAGTCCTCGGGCGATCTCCAAATTATTACAAATCTCTTCGCAATTTTTTCTAGCCAAACGTTCGCCATCCATTCCTAAGAGCCAGACCACTCGTACTTTTCCTACTTAAATAGCTGCTCACAAACACCTTTGGAATCTGTGTCTATTACTTTAGAACAGGTTAAAGATAAAATGCTTAACCTCAAAGATGATTACTATGCTGGCCTTGATGATCTTCTCCCTATATTTTTAAAGAAATGTGAAATGCACCTAGCCCAACTCTCTGTCGCTGTAGCTCTCTTTCAGCTTTCTATCATCCAGGGATTACTTGCCTCAACCCGAAAAAGGTCTTTTATTATTTCCCTATATAAAAAAGGCCGAAAAGACGATATTTCCAACTATCGACCAATTGGTAAGCTGTCCTGTATACCTAAGCTTTTGGAGAGTATTATCTATGACATAATGCTTTTCCTTATACGAGGGTTGGCTGAAAAGTTTCCGACCGAACAATGATACAAGACATTTTTTCTCAAATTTTTTTTATTATTTTTCTACATAGTCTCCTTGTAACTCCACACACTTCTCCCAGCGATGCTCCCATCTTTCTAACCCGTCCAAATAGTACTTGGCGGTTTTCTCTGCAAAATAATTGTTCATGAAGGTGATTGCCTCCTCATTTGACGAAAATCTCTGTGATCCGAGCGCAGTTTTTAGGTGAGGAAACAAAAAGAAGTCGCTTGAGGCTAGATCTGCTGAATAAAGCGAATGGTCAGGTGTGAGACGGCGTGTTGTCTTGGTGAAACAGGATTTTCTTTTTCTGCAAATACGGCCGTTTTTCCGCAATTTCTGCCTTCAGCTTGGCAAGTAATGATGCGTAGTATGCTCCTGTAATGGTTCTTCCTTTTTGAAGATAATCGATTAAGATAACTCCTTTACTATCCGAAAAAACAGTCGCCATCACTTTTACAGCCGAAAAAACAGTATTTGCTTTTTATGGAGCCGGCTCGCCCTTTGCAGTCCACTGTTTTGACTGAATTTCTGTTTCGGGCATATAAGGTGTATCCAATTTTCATCTACAGTAATTAGTCGGCGCCAAAACTCGGATTTCTTGCGCCTAAACTGCGCCAACAGAGCGTTGGAAAGGTTCATTCAAACACGTTTTTGGTCTAGCGTAAGCAAAGGCAGTACCCAACGCGCGGACAGCTTTCTCATGCCTAAATCTTAATTTAATATGTAGCAAACACGTTCTTTGGACATTTTCATAACCTCCACTATCTCTCTCACTTTAATTCGGCGGTCGTCTAACACCATTTGGTGAACTTTAGCAATGTTATCGTCAGTGGTTGCAGCTTTTGGATGTCCCGAACGTTCATCATCTCCCAAGCTCTTACTGCCACGTTTAAATTCAGCTGCGCAAAATTTCACTGTGGTAAATGATGGTGCAGAGTCCCCATACACAGTCTACCCTCGTAAATCTATTGTTTCCCACAAGCAGCACTTTATGTGCACAGGAATCTGGAAGTAAAGTTGGAGTGATTGCCACCGATTTCAGCAAAGTCTTTGATAGGATTTCTCATGATATAATCCTTCTGAAATTAAAGGCTCTTGGTTTCCAAATAAACTTTATAACATCGGTTCAATCATATTTAAATGAACGACAGTACTATGCTTTATTTAGGTCCATGATTTCTGACCCAATTAAAGCCTCCTCTGGTGTCCCTCAAGGCAGCCACCTTGGCCCCTTACAATTTATTCTGGCCATTAATGACTTTGATTGCATCATTAAAAATTCATACATATCTATTTACGCAGATGATATGAAAACCTTTAGATATACATCTTCTTCCTCAGACAGCCTACCATTGCAGGAAGATCTTGACAGATTTTGTACTTGGTGTCAGAAGAATTTTCTTGAGCTTAACGTTAATAAGTGTCAGGCTATAACGTATTCCCGTAAGCGGCCCCCTACTTCACCTCGCTGCTATCTAATCTTTAACCTGCCTTTTCCCTTAGTGTATGAGTTGCGTGATTTAGGTCTTATCTGTGATAAGGAACTCAATTTCCGTTCTCACGTTGATAATATAATAAAAAAAGCCAACTCTGCCCCTGGCTTCATCAAGCGCTGGTCTAAGGAGTTTTCCAATCCTTATGTTATCAAATCTCATTACATAACCTTTGTCAGGCCTCTTTTAGAATATGTAATCCAAGTTTGATCACCTTACCACAGAACTCACATCCTATGGATAGAAGCTGCTCAACGCATGTTTTTACAATTTGCTTTACGTGATCGTCCCTGGGACAATAGCCAAAACTTACCATCCTATACTGACCGGCTGAGATTTATAAATTTACAACCCCTTTCTATACGCCGAAAATTTGCCGACATTCTCTTTCTTCATCAAATTTTATTGGCAATATCGATTGTCCTTCTTTACTTCAACTTATTTCTTTTAACACCAACCCAAGCAATCTTAGGTCTTGGATTTAATGCCTGGAATGCTTCGTAAAGTTAACGATATTCTGCTTCTCTTCGACTACCATCTAAGCAAATTCTCCCTCAAGAACTTTCTTATTTCCTCCTACACCTCACGTCCTAACTTTCTTTAACCGCTCCCACCCTTTAGTTACTTTTAAGAATAAGCTTTATTTCAAGCTTAAATCAAATCAAACCCACATGTTTTCTTTGTTTATTCACCAGGACGCTGGGTAGCCAGAATGGAAGTTACACACATTATTAAAGTTCATCAGGGACTATTTAAGAATAGTGAAACCCGTGGCAAAGTTTTTAAAGACAGACTAAAAAATTAATATTCATGCTGACTACGGACGCGAGCCATTACGCTCTAGGCACCGTATTATCTCAAGAAAATCATCCGTTATCTTTCGCTAGCCTAACTGTGAACGAACATGAGATAAATTAAAGCAGAATTGAAAAAGAATTACTGGCAATCGTATGTGAGACAAAATATTATCGTCCTTACTTACGAGTATTTGGCAGAAAATTTAGTATCGAAACTGACCACTTGGTTGTTGTCTTTGAAAGAACCCAGCTCTAAGCTTGTTAGATGGAGATAAAAGCTATCTGAGTTCGATTTTGACATGAAATATAAAAAAGGTACAAGCAATAGTAACGCAGATGATCTTTCTAGGATCCCGAATAATGGTGTAAACTTAATCGAAAATGACGATATTTCAACAAGCAAATCGCTTTTAAATATTCTTAAAAACCAAGTTGTTATCGCAAAGACTTTTTCAGGATCTTTAAGAATAAAAAAAGTAAACGTATTTGATCAACTATGAACGATAATACATACAAGGAACTTAGATGAACAGACCACGGTAACGTTACTCAAAAATCACTTTCATCTCAGCGCTTTGAATTGCAATTTTAATAGAAGACGAAGGTCTCCTTCAATACTGTTCAAAATGCACATAGAAAATATTTCTCAAATCGATACCTTTTAGCTTGTATTAAGCTGAATAAAAGATTTCAGTTACGAACAATGCTAACCTCCGTAACCTATCCTGGAAAGCTAGGATTTTCACACACGTAATTTTGGCCTATTTATTTTTTATTTTAGTGAATGTGAAGCCGCTTCTCGACAACGGAAGTGAAATTCTTCAAAACGCCAAATTCCTCCAATTAGAGAAGAAATTCATGCGGTATAAGATGGACATCTTAGGGATCAGTGAAGTTAGAACACTGTACTACTCTACTCCGGATAGGTACCAGGAAGCTATCGGGAATCTGGCGTTGGATTGCTGCTTTTCAAAACAGCTCTCAAAAGATTAATTTCCTGTGAGCCTTTAGACGATAGGAACATGAAAGGTTCCGGAGTAGAGTACTTCCCATCACCATCATACAGTGTTACGTCCCAACGGAGCTCTCTTCTGTCGAAGAGAAGGAGGGCTTTTATAACCGGCTGAGTGCTGCTTATGATACGAGTAGTACACCATGCGGAGACCTCATAATGGTAATGGGAGATTAAATGCCAAGGTTGGCAATGACAATGATGAACTCAGGCATATAATGGGAAGCATGGTGTTGGCGACCGCAACAACAATGGCGAGCGTTTTTTTGAATTTTGCAACGCCAACCGCCTTGTAATAGGGGGACCAGGTTTGAGCCCAAGACGTGCCACAAAGTAAGTTGGGTGTCGACGGACAGACAAGAAAATTGATCACTTCTTGGCTAGGATCAAAGAAAGAAAGCATCTCAAAGCTCACATCGCAGCTACTCCAACAGCATAGAGAAACGAGCTAGTGTCTGCGTATCGAATGAAGATGAGAGAAGTTCATCGTATCGTGCGACGTGATAAGCGTAACTGTATCAACGCATTAGCTACAGAAGCAGAAAAGCTAGTAAGTGTGACAGTAGGACCGTCAACAGAATTACCAAAGAGCTCACAGGTGTCCAAAGCTCTAAACAACACTTGGTAAAAGACACAGACTGATCTCTGCTAGTTTCGGATTAGAACCAGCTTAAAAGTTGGAAGGAAAACTTTTCTGTGGTTTCAAACCGCGTTTTCTCCAGTGAAGTGAACACAACGCCCAATGACCCGTCCGTAGTAACAAATTCCCGAATACGCACTGTATCTCCCAGTAGAGAAGAAATCTTTACCGCAATCAAAGCACTGAAGAACAACAAAGTGACTTGACGGTATTCCCGCAGAGCTCTTTCGAGTAGCGCCAATAATATCGAGTGAGCTCCTGCTCCTGCGCCCACTCAATAAGAGAGCTTGCGAAACAGAGCGTTTTCCTGAAGAGTGGAAAAAAGAGAATTTATCTGGCTAGCTTTGCGCAGGAGGGGCATCCCACATAAATTGATTAATAACAATTAAGGCTATGTTACATATGATAGATCCAAATGTCGCCTTCTGCATAAAAAGGGGATTGAAATCCGAAGTGGGGTTAGGCATGGCTGTGTAGTGTTACCAATACTGTTCCTGTCAGTTTTTTTTTTCAGTTTAAATGCATTTTTATTTGATCTCTTAATATACTCTTACATGCTAGACAAAAAACGCTTAAAAATTAGCTTAAATAACTTACAAATAGTCTTATTCTAACATACTGGCCCCATGCGGGCACTCTAAGTTAAACCTAACTCTTAAACTAAGTCTTTCGACGAATCTTACAGTCTATATTTAATTTTATATTTACGTTAAAACTAAAACTAAGAAAATAAATTTTAATCAAAAACTTAGTATATGGACTTTTTTTTAATTAAACTTACAGACTACCTAAAGAATAAATCTTAATCTACTTAACCTACTTACATATAATACATTCATACACATATATACAATACACAACGCATATACACTTCATATATACATATATGCCTATACAAATACATATATGTATATATTTATATTTTTTTTTGGATTTTTTTATTTTTATTCGTTTTTTTTCTGTTTTTTTTTTTTTTATTTTTTTTTTATTTTTTTTTTTTTTTTTTTTTTTCTTAAAATCTAACTTAATACTACCTAAAACTATATAAGCCGGCCACGGCTAAAAAAACAAAAACAAAAATTAGGCTGGCCCACTCTGCTTCACATGAAGCTACCTATCACTGGAGGAGTTCGACGACGAAGCATCCTCGCCTTCATCAAGCCACCAAAATTGCTGGTGCTGCTGAGCAACATCCCTTCTGTCACGACTCCCTACCGCCCTACTGAACCGGAGACGCTCCGCACTGCCATGTGCGACGTCTCTCTCGTAGTTGAGTCGCCTGTCCGCAGCTGTTCGAGCGACGTGGAAGATTAGCGGCACCGCCAATCTGTCCTGGATCAGACCTTTGCTATCTAGGTAAAGGAACGCTTCTGGAGGAATAAAGCCGTCAAGGCGAGCTCTCTCGTGATACATATAGTTGGGGTAGTAAGCCCCTGAGATCAGGTTGTTCGATGAGGTCATTGCTCTTGCAATGTGCCTTCGAGTCAACTTAATGACGAAATTATCCACTCTTATCAGGTTCGCCGTATTGTACAAGACCTCATTAGGATAGAATTTTATGTAATCAGACTCTGGTGTTCTGTATAAGCGAAGACAAGTCCTAAGACAAGCCCTCTCAAACACCCGAATCTTTTCCAATAAACTTGCTCTCACGTTGAACCACACGGGACACCCAAATACAAGCATGGGCCTGATAAGGGCCATGTAACAGATTACCTTCACCCTCGCATCGAGTTGGCTGTTATAAAACAGTCTCTTTGTAAGGGCAAAAGCACCTTTGGCTCTGGCCAGAGCAACATCTATATGTTTGTTAAAATACAGATATTGATCTAGCCAGATCCCAAGGTATCTGACTACATTTCGACAAGCAAGTGGCTGTCCATGTTGTCCGACGATAGAGAACTTTCGCCAATTCTTTCTGGTATCCCTAGAGGCCCCAGACAAAGGCGTCCTAAACAGAATGGTTTCCGATTTCTGGAAGTTGATTTTCAACTTCCAGTCATCGCAATATTGTTTAATTTTATCGAAGTCACGTTGCAAAAGTATGTTAATGACCTCAATCTTTGGACCCGATCTGTACGCGATTAAGTCGTCTGCGTACGCTATGCTGTGGGGAAGTGAACCTATCAGATCACTTGTGTAAATGTTGAATAGGATCGGCGAATTTACCGCACCCTGTTGCAGACCGTTTTTAATGTTAAATGTTCCAGCAGAAGTCACATCGCCATTCTTCACGATGAACTGTCTACTGGAAAGCATATCAAAAAGAATATACAGCAGTGGTTTACTAATGCCCAACCTGTCCAGCTTGAAAAAGAGTCCTTCTAACCATACGGTATCGAAGGCCTTCTCCAAGTCAATCAGGCAGGCACCAGTGCACTGGTTCTTGCCTTTGTTCCATTGGATATCAGAAACCAGTTTCGACACAGCATGAATGATAGCATGCCCCGCCTTGAAACCGAATTGATTATCCGGAACTATATGTTTGTCCTCAACCCACTTAGTCAGGACTCTATTGATTACCTTCTCGAAAACCTTACTGATGTTTGGAAGAAGACTGATCGAGCGGAGATTCGCCGGATTGGAAGTATCTTTATCCTTTTTAGGTATGGGATGTACCACCGCAGTTTTCCAATGCGCTGGATAATGTGCATTATTCATTGCATTATTAAACAGGGTGGTATAAATGTTCACCGCTTCTAGAGGGAGATGTCGAAGCACGATATTTTGGTGATAATTGATGTACTGCAGGCAGCCATGTCGACTGTGCAGTCATTTAATGATATTGTGACTATCATTAAAATCAGTTGTCTCAAAGATTTAATCGGTCTGCCTGCTGCTCCAATTTCACACAATACCAACAACAATCAACAAGATTAAATATTAGGAACAACACAACGTAGGGATTAAAAGTTTTCTTTTTTCCTTCTCCCTCCATTTTTTTTTACTTATTTCTTTTACAACTGAATAGCTTCTGTATTTATTTAAACTCTATTTAGTTATTTATTGCAGTTTTTTTTTTATAATTTACGCGCGCCTAAGGGGCTACGATACCCTTTTACTGTTGCCATGGCGCGCGCGAAAACATAGAAGGAAAGCATTGTTGTGATGTAGTGGTTTGAAACTCAGGTGTGTTTGGTTTCGGTATTGACTTCTCCAGGAGTGGGAGTCCGAATAGGTCGGAGAGATTTTACTTCACTCGGAATGTGAGGTTGTGAATTTTAACGGTTGTTTTTTGTGCTTGAAAACCCTACAACAGCCAAATCAAAATGTCAGTGTTATGCCTTCACACGCAGATTTTTCTGAATCAGTTCCAATGCACAAATGAAAACTTTTCTCTGTGGCTCAAGTGGTAGTGTATTGGCTTCCCAATCAGACGGTTCGGGGTTCTATACCAGCCGTGTTCGATAGACTTTTTCCAGGTAACTAAAATCTTGTTAAAAAAAAAAAAAAAACCCAAACCAACGCGCGCGTGTATCAAACAGTGAGGGTATCCCACCTCTCCCGCTCCTGGTCATTGTACTCGTACTGTTGCTTGCACTCGGTCACTGCCATTGCTGTATTTATCATACGGTACGGGCAGTGACTGAGTGTATGTAACAACTGATGGATAGCGGGTTGTGAGTGAAAATTTTGTTGGTGCACTGTTTCATATTGTTGTAAGGGCATAACACCTTCGGCAATTTGATTCGGTAAACCAACGTCAGAATTTCCACTTCGCAGCCTAGCTTCGTATAGTCGGTGATTGTGTTTACTGTGTTCGTTTGTAGTTATGACTATGGAATTCAAGGTGGACGTAGCCAATATACACGGGCTAAAAGGTAATCACTTTTCTACATACGTCCACGTCTGTAAGTGCAGACCAGCTGTTTCGGTACTTAGTGAAACACAGGTAGATCCCCCCCCATACCTCTCAGATCACTCTGATCTGAAGCTACCTGGCTACGAACTAGTGAAATTATTCTTTCCTCATCGCGGTCTCGTCATATATGTGCGTAGTGATGTAGCTTACCAAACTCCACCACAATGTAGTACCTGTTTCAATCCGAAATTCAATTTCATGTGGGTAAAATTTCATCTCCGTAAGCAAATTATCCACTACTGCTTTATTTACAGAAGTAATTCGACTTTTAACGAGTTTGATGCGCTGTCTTACTCCATTCAAAGAATTGTATCCCTGTATCCACATACTAAAATCGTTATTACAAGTGATTTCAATATACACAGGCTTCGACATTCTGGACATTAGTCTCTGGTTTTTAACGTAAACCACCTGTCATGTAGACTTATGTTTACGGGATGCCCATACATCCATGGGAGCAAGGATACGCCCTGCCTTCGCTCTCCGTTAATCCTTTGATACCAAATTCGGAACTGTGTTGGAGACACAAGTTCCACCCTTGGTATGAGTCGAGGCCGACCTAAAACGTCTTGCTGCTCTTAGGTTTGGGTTTAAACCATAGCCACCATGACGCTCCCACAAAGGGGCCTGCCTCAACAAGTCAGGCCCGGACCGAAATTCGGGGGGCTCCTGACTCCCATGGTACCGTGATTTAAGTCCTGGTAGGGACTACCGGTGGTCCTGCTGCCAACAAGACCTATGACCGAAAACTTGTAACTGGTCAAATCGTAGCAACCTTCAGAGGCGTCATCTGAAGATGTTTACGATAAGACCAGTAATATGCTCTGCCCCCGCTTTTTATTAAACAACGTCATTGATGGGCGAAGCCTTGATAATTGGGCGGGGGGCCTGAAGAGACGGTATCCAAAATGATGCTACCGGGAGAAGTCTAGGCCAAATTTGTATTCTTCCATCATGTTTCGGTACATTGGGGACACAGGACGCGATGACATATGTGCGAAACTACGGACCTCCTGATCTATTTATTACACTTACATGCAATGCTACGAGTAAGTAGACTGAAGTTCAAAATCAACTACTGCCTGGTCACCGGCACGATCCTATTGCTATAGTCGTTCGTTTAAAATTGGTAAGATTAAGGGATCTAATTACGAAATTTCATATATTTGGACCTGTTCGATGCCACATGTATACCATAGAATGGCAAAAAAGAGGGTTACCTCACTCTTACATTTTAATATGGCTTACAAATAAAATTCATTTCAATGAAAGTGGTTCACTCATATCTGCAGAAATTCCAGATCCAACAAAAGACAAAACACTATTTGAAATTATGAAAACACAGATGGTTCATGGTCCATGTGGTTCATTCAATTACAATTCTCCTTGCGTGAGAGGCAATAGATGTTCCAAAAGATTCCCTACAAAATTTATTTGTGAAACTCAGATTGGTGCGGATAGATATAGTTCTTATAGGCGAAGAAAACCTGAAGATGGTGGTTTTCAAACAAAAATAGGGAAGCACGAAATTGATAACAGGTGGATCGTACCTTACTGTCAATCTTTTACCTAATTCCGTTAAATCTATCAAATACGTATGCAAGTATGTAAACAAGGGATCCGATGCTGCTATGTATGCTCTTCAAGATACAACCGTCCACAATGAAGTTACGCAATATCAAATGGGTCAATATATAAGCAGTAATGAAGCTTTCTGGAGAATCTTCGGTTTTGCTATTCATGATAGATTCCCCTCCGTGCAACACGTAGCTGTCCATTTGGAAAATGGTCAGAGAGTCTATTTCACAACAGATACAGCCTCAAGATGAACGCAATCTCCAAGAGAAACAAAAACTGCTATCTTCCAACTAGGTATATCAACAAGACTCTTTTGTTAGAACTTTATTGTATATAGTAATCAGTTGCCATTATATTATGTATACTTGGAACAACAACCAATGGAGCCGGAGAAAAAGGGGCGAAGCCGTTGAGGGCCACCCGAGCATTAAATACTATATGCTATTGGAAGAGTTTACACTGTCCATCCCTGCTAATATGAATGCTTTTTCTTAGAACTACTTCTTCATGAAGTTCAAGGTCCTACGGCATTCACATCTCTGCGAACTATAAATGATTTTGTGTGTGAGACTTACCGCGAGACTTGCTTCAAGCGAGGATTACAGGATGGCAGGCAGTAGGAAGCAACTTTGTTAGAGGCAATACCATTGCAGGCAGCAAAAAAAATTAGGTGCATTTTTGCAATTCTACTTAGAACATGTAAAATTAGCAATCCTTTGGAATTATGGATGGAATTTAAAGATGATTTGGCAGAAGATTTTAGATACCAAGTCCAAATTCAAAATTCTGAAATGAAAATTGGCTTTTCGGATGAAATTTATAATTTCTTTGGGTGGTGAAAACCTACATTCTTTTGGTCTTAATAATATCAAAAGAAATGAATTTAATAATTTACGTATTGAGATGTTACGGGAGACCTCGTATGACATCAACAGCCTCACCAAATATATTCAGGAATATGAACCAAAACTGTTACCAGATCAACATCATGCCTATTCTGTCGTGCTAAATCTAGTTCTTTTTTTTTTTATAATTAGCGCGTGCTCAAGGGGTTTTTGTACCCTTAAAATGTTCGTACACAGCGCGGGCGAAGGAAATTTTGAAATTTAGGGAGGAAGAAAAGACAGGTACCGATGTATGTACATTGTTTTTAAATGTTTGTAAGTTACTCGTATAACGACTAGGAAACACAGAGATCGGCAGAGCATTCCATAAGCGAGTTGTACGGCTTAGGAAAGAATCACGATATTTTAGAGCTTGAGGGTAAACTGATGAGAACCGGGTGTTACGGTTGAAAGTTTGAATGGGCGGAATGCTACTGGCGATTTTAATGGAGCACTGGTGATGGAAATATCGATAAAACAAAGTGAGACTATACGAAGCGAGGCTGCGAAGTGGAAATTCTGACGTTGGTTTACCGAATCAAATTGCCGAAGGTGTTATGCCCTTACAACAATATGAAACAGTCCACCAACAAACTTTTCACTCACCATCCATCAGTTGTTACATACACTCAGTCCCTGTGCCCGTACCGTATGATAAATACAGCAATGGCAGTGACCGAGTGCAAGCAACAGTACAATGACCAGGAGCGGCAGAGGTGGGATACGCGCACTGTGTGATATTTTTGTTTTTTTTTTAATTGCACTGCACTCACTATATTTTAGTTTATTTTTTTTTCGGACCCGCGAGTTATAAGTCTATGAGACGTTGAATATTAAAAAAAGCACAAAAGTTAAATTTTAACAACCGATTTTATTGATAAACTGCTTCGAACTGACTAAATCTATTTTTACAAATTTTAATGTTAGCTCTGATTTGCAAAGGTGATCGTGGGAGCGGATGTACAGTAGACGCTGATTAATCAATTTATTCATATCACCTGTGCATTGACATTGAATACCTTGCAATTTATTTGTGGCGTGTGATGAAAAGTGTTGACATATCAGTTTTATGTAATTCTGGGAATTGCTGATGTTTCTGGCGCGGCTATTGTTGTTGTTGTTTGTGTCGTTGTTGTTGTTATTGTTGCATTTGTAACTTCTCCCCCCTAAAACAAAAGCTTGAGTCAGGAAGCTTTATGGTGGCTGGGCTCAAGCTTTAAATGATATAGGACGTTCTTCATATGTATGTACGAGTATATTGCTATGGTGGCTATGACTGCAAGAGATAAAATGATCAGGGCAATATAGCCGTATCTTTGTTTTGTCTCCCAGGTTAATATATCTAATTGTCTCTTCTGTAAAAATTGGAAATCGTTAAGTTTATTTAAATTGATTGTCATAATTGAGTAATTTGTGGATATGGAGTTGTAGGATGCTGGGAATATGTTAATATCGTCCAACTAGGTGTAAATATTTTTCTTATATTTGATTTCATTTATAGTCACTTCGCAATGTTCATAGTAAAGTAGTAGAGTACCACTTAAATTTTGTTGAGCGGTATTGCAAGTTGATTTGATGAGAGTTTGGTTAACATTAATAAGGAAGATGAAGCTATTTTCGGGTTGGGTTATTGATGATGTTGCGCCAATATCATTAGTAAAGCAACTTGCTGGGGAGTTTTTCATTATGTTTCCGATGCATGTTGATTCGGTTGCTGATTCTTGATGTGAAGGCTCTTGACAAAGGAATGTATTCTCTATTCTAGGGCATTTTGAGTCAAAATATTGAATTTTGGTTCTATTTTCATTAAACAATACAAATGGTTTGACAATTATTTGCTTAGTTTTATTTATAGGTAATGGAATAATATGGAAGAGGGAAAAGCTTTCTTGTTATAGGATAGGGATACGGATATTAAAGATTATTCTAGAGCCATTATAGTAGGCTTGTAGCTCTAACATTTCGTAAAGATGTTCGCTTGACTTTATGTTAATTGAAGTGTTAAGTGTTCCTTGGATGAGTTCTATTTCGTTAGGAGTAAGAATTATTTTTGGTATGACATTTATTTTATCTAAGACAACGGCTTCAGAAATGTCACGTATGTGGTTTGTCAGTAGGTCAATGTTGTAGCTTAGTTGGTTAAGGTATTGGATATGGATAAGTGTGTTAGTATTAGAACATAGTTGATTATTTGGTCTTGAGAACGTTGAACGTTTTGTAAAAGATTTTGTTGGTAATTAATGTGATGGGTGATTAATATTTTTGACTCTTTCAATGATTTGCGTGTTTAATTTGGATTTAGTTGTTAATTCATTGAAAAGGTGTTCGTCTTTTCATGTTTCCATGTTTCCTGTTATAATTTTAATAACCGTGCCTATTCCGTTAAAAAGTCCTTTTTTTTGTCTAAAGGTGGGCATTAAAAACGCAACTTTACTTTTGAGTTCTATAGAAGGTTGAAAAATTGTGTGTATAGAAGGTTGAAGGTTTTCAAGGTGTTGGAAGGTAGAAAAAGTTTGTTCGAGATTGTGTACGTTTGTCATGTATTCTTCTAAGTTTACTCGTATAATATGAAATAGATTGTAGTGTGTTCTTATCGTTTTTGCTGTTCCTAATTTAAGTGGGAATATTCCTTCGAGTTTACTTAGGTCACGGATTTCTAGTTTTTGGCCATTTGACCAGGCTAACCTAATAAGGATAATAATTTGTAAATGAGATAAGATAAGAAAATTCTATTTTAAAAGGTTTAGTTTAGTTTCTTTTTCTTTTTAATTCTAGCTTTATGAAATTTTTTTATCGTTTACTGTTAAGATAGTTACTTTTT